>CAUYRH010138305.1:0-10921 GCA_963574655.1 Perodicticus potto
TGTATTCATTCGTTTCCTGGCCAAGGAACCCATACACCTATATATACCCTGAGGCTAAAGGCCTAAAGGAGGAGACGGGGAAAGACCGGGAGAGGAACGGAGAGAGCTTCTCTCTCCCCACTTGAGTTCTCTCCCTCTACCGGGAGCTTTAGTGTTTTCTGTATTCTTTTCTGTAAATCAATTCTGTCTTACCACTGAGGGGTGGGGGGGTGGGGGAAATAATGCAATGAAGAATAATAAAATACATGTATGTAACAATAAAAAAAAAAAGAAAATGAATTAGGATGTTTTGAATAGTTGAAAAAATGTATTTGAAAGGTGACATAAGGTGAAAAGGAATTCTATAAAATACGTATCTTACTAAAATAGACTCAAAAAGAAGTAAAAAACTATTTCTGTAACAATCATAAAAGAAAATTCTAACTCAAAAATTATTTCACAAAGAAAATCTCAGGTTCTTAAAATTTTACTAACGATTTCGTCAAGGCTTTAAATAAAATATAGACCAAATTGTATATAAGTCATATCTGAATAGAGGAAAAGAGGATATCTTAGCTGGTGGCTGCTATAACAAAGATACCATAAACTGAGTACACCGCAAACTTTTATTTCTCACAGTTCTGGAGGCTAAGAAGTCTAAGATCACACACAGTGCTGGGAGATCCAGGGTCTACTGATGGCCAATTCCTAGTTTTCATATGACTATCTTCTCATTGTGTCCTCACATGGCAGAGAGAGGGGAGCATCAGCAAGCTCTCCTATCTTTTGTTGTAAGAGTACCAATCCCATCCTTGCAGGCTACCCCTACATAACCTCATTAATTCTCAAAGGCACCATGTCCTAATAGCAACACACTGCGAGTTAGGACTTCAACATATGAATTTGCAGTGGGAGGAAGAGAAACAGTCAGTCTATAACACAGTGAATAAACCCCATCAAGTTTTATGAAGCTAGAATAACCTTAATATTGAAATGTCAGTTTCTCATTATGTGATGAGAAAGAAAAAATATAGAACATTGCCATTCATTAATATAGATATAAAATTCCTTAATAAGAGTAAAAAAAAACCCCAGTAATATTAAAGGATAAGACACCGTGATGACATTAATAGAACTTATAATACAAGTTTGGTTTGACATAGCTTAAAGGGGAAAAATTGCATAATTTTGTCAATAGGTATCCTAAAGGGCAAATAATAAATAAAATCTATCTATGATTTTTAAAATTCTCAACAAATTAGGAAAACAAAAATCTTGGTAAGAATAATTTTAAAAACCTCTGTAACAAATATCATATACAGGATTGTACAAATGCAAGAGTCTATAGAAGACTATATGGGAGGGTATAAGACTGTCTAAGAGCATATGGCTGCATATGAGACCATTTGATAGCATATGAGAACACATGAGAACAAATGAGGCCATATGAGAACATTTGAAAGCATATGAATGCATACAAGAGCATATGACAGCATATGAGAGCACATTACAGTATATGAGAGCATATGAGAGTATAAAGGAGCATATGAGACTATCTGGGCGTGTGTGCAAGAACATGAGAGTGGATGACAGAATAAGAGAGTATATGAGACAACATGGGAGTTATGAGAGCATATGGGAGTTTAGGAGGCATATGAGAACATTTAAGAGCATATGAGTGTGTATGAGAGCATATGGGTCCATTTGATAGCATATGAGAACACATGAAAACAAATGAGATCATATGAGAACATTTGAGAGCATATGAGTGCATATCAGTGCCTGTAAAAGCATATGAAATAATTGAAGCATATTAGAGCATATGAGAGCGTGTACAAGTCTATAAGAGAGTTTGAGACTATCTGGCAGTGTGTGAGAGCACCCAAGACTGTATGAAAGCATGAGAGAGTGTATGAGATGATATTAGAGCATATGAGATCATATGAAAGTGTAGGAGAACATACAAGAGCATATAAGAATGTATGAGAGCATATACCAGCAAATGAGAGTTTATGAGAGCCTTCTAGCAGGTAGGAGGGTCCAGGAGAGCATATGAGACTGTATGAGACCATATAAGAGTGTATAAGGGCATATGAGATTGTGTATGAGACCATATGAGAGTGTGAGAGAACATAAAAGGTCATTAAACAGGGTATGAGAACATACGACAGCATATGAGAGAGCATGTTGAGCATATGAGAACTTATGAGAGCATATTAGAGTGTACGAAAGCCTAGAAGAACATATGAGTTCATAGACAGTATACAAAAGTGCATGAGAGCATATGAGGCCTATGAGAATATATGAAAATATATGAGATTTTATGACAGCATATCACAGCATATGAAAGCATCTGAGAGCAAAGAAGACTACATGGGAGTGTATGAGAGTGTATGAGAGCATACGATAGCATATGGCAGCATATAGAACACATGGAGACATATGAGAACATAAGGGAGCATGTGAGAGTATACAAAAACATATGAGAGCTTCTGAGGGGATATTAGATCATACAAAAATATAGACGAACGTATGAGATTGTAGAGAGTATATATGAGCATTTGAGTGTGTTGGAAAGCATAAAAGAGTGTATAAGAGCATATGAGGCATATGAGACAGTATGAAAACATATGAGAGCTTATAACAGCATATCACAGCATTTGAAAGCATCTGAGAGCAAAGAGGACCCCATGGGAGGGCATGAGAGTATATGAAAATGTGTGAGAGCTTATGACAGCACATGGCAGCATATGAGAGCATAAGAGAACATACGAGAGTGTATAAGAGCATACAACAGTTTATGAGAGACTCCAAGAGCATGGGAGAGCATATTAGAGCGTATGAGAGCCTAGGTGAGCATATAAGATTGTATGTCAGCATTTGAGAGAGTATGACAGCATATAAGCATGTATGAGAGCATATAAGAGTGTATCAGAACATATGAGGCCATATGAGAGCGTATGAGAGCATGTGACAGCATATTAGAGTATATAATAGCGTATTAGAGCATATGACAGCACATGAAAGCATTTGAGGGCATAGAAGACTACATGGAAGGGTATGATAGTATACAAGAGTATATGAGGTCATGTGAGAGCATAAGGTAGCACATGAGAGCTCATGAGAACATGTAAGAGTGTTTGAGAGAGTAGGAGAGCTTATAAACTTGTATGAGAAATATGACAGCATATGTGAGCATGTGTGCATGAATAAGAGCATATGAGAGTGTATGAGACCATATGAGGCTGTATGAGAGTGCATGAGAATATATGACAGCATACGAGAGAATAAAACAGTGTATAAAAACATGAGAGCATAGGACTGCATTTGACAGCATATGAAAGCATCTGAGAACATAGAAGACTATATGGGAGTGTATGAAAGGATATGCAAGTGCTGAGAGCATATGACAGCATATGGCAGCGTATAAGAGCATGTAACAGCATAAGAGAGTGTTTGAGAGCATATGAAACCATATGAGTGTGAATGAGAACACGTGACAGCATATTACAGCATATAAAACATCTGAGAGCATAGAAGTCTGTATGGGAGTGCACGAGAGTATATGAAAGTGTATTAGAGCATTTGACAACATATGGGAGCATACGAGAGCTTATGAGAGCATATTAGAGTGTTTGAATGCTTAGGAAAGCATATGAGATCATATGAAAATATATGAGAGTGTATGAAAGCGTATGAGTCTGTATGAAAGTATATGAGAACATATGACAGCACATGAAAGCATCTGAGAGTACAGAAGTGCTTATAGAAGAATTTAGAATATATGAGAGTGTATGACAGCATATGGTAGCATATGAGGGAGCATATGAAAACAGATCAGAGGATATAATGGCATATGAAAGCACTGGAGAGCACCGAACAACTATATAAGAGTATGAGACTATGAAAGTGCACCAGAGCATATAAAAGTATATGGCAGCAGGGGATAGCATATGAGAGCTTATGAGAGCATATTAGAATGTATGAGCACCTAGGAGACCACAGGAAATTGTATGAGACCATATGACAGCGTATGAGAGAATATGGGGCCTTATGAGAGCGTATGAGAATATACAACACCATATGAGGGCAAATAATGGTGCATGAGAGCATATGAGGGTGGATGAGCATGTATGGGAACATATCGTAGCATTTGAGAGCATTTAACAGTGTATGAGAGCATATGAGGTCATATGGTTTGGAGCCATGGAGTAAGCACTAAGGTATAGGTCTAGCATTTGTCAAAATATACAGAATTTTATACCCAAAGAATAAACAAAGTCTATTGTAATTAAGTTATTCAGGATTGTGTTTCCCAAAATATATATGTTGAAGTCCTTACCCAGTACCTGCAAATGTGACCTTATATGGAAATAGGGTTTTGGTAAGTGAAGTAAGTCATTAAAGCTAGCCTTAATTTACTATGATTGACCTTATAAAAAGTGGGATTTGTACACCCATGTGCACACAGGGAAGAAGGTTTACAAAGATTGGAGCTTTGCTGTCATAAGTCAGAAAGAGGTTGAACAGATCCTCCTGTAGTGCCATAAGAGGGAGCATGGCCATGCTGACATTTGTATTCCAGCCTTCTTTGGAACCACAGGACAATAAATCTTTGTTGTTCTAAGCCTCCCCATTTGTAGTATTTTGTTATGGCAGCCCTGAAGGACTAATAGAGCCACATTCTGTTCAATTCACTACTCTCCCCCAACTGCAGCTGCCTCCCCAAAACCACCCACAATAGGGTGAGAGACAGAAGCAGGGTCCTTTGCCGGACACAGCCACCTCTGGGTGGTCGCTTCCTTCCCTGTCTGTGTAGGAGATAGCATTCAGTCTTCTGAGACCAGTAGGGAGATGGTGGGGGCAGTATCTATGGAGACATCCATGGCCTCTACCTGCTGTGCCTGGAGCCAAGAAAGCCCAGGGCTGACCAAACCCCACCACTCACAACTCCTCTGACCCCTCCCCCAGCCTTCAGCACTTGGGAATATAGTCTTCACATCCCTTTTACTGTCTGTTGGAAAGGTGACTCAGGAAGCACAGAAAGAATTGGCACCTGGTCATGGTGTCTCACCAATGTCCTCTGGGCCCAGGTTGGCAGAACAGACTCTGAGGCCAAACAGCTTTTCTCAGACATGCTAGGGGCAAACACAGAAAGGAGAGAGAACGCCGGGGGGGCTGCGGCCAAGATGCAGAGGACAATGGTTCTTCCCCACAGATCCTGAGTGGAGGGGGCAAGGAGGGGCCTCCAGTCTCCACCCAGACAGGACCTCTGACCCACTGCATAATGCGCCTTCTTGGGATGTCCAAGCTTAGCTAAGGGGTCAGCCCCAGAGACTTTAGTCTATTTTAGTGCCAAATGGACAGTATGCAGCTGGCCATGTCAGAGTTCTAGAACTTTCAGAACTGAACCTTCTGCCTGCCAGAGACAGGAGGGACACAATGCCCTGGGGGTCCTCAGGAAGACTGTGCCTCTGACTGTGACCAGCTGCCACCCAGGCTCCTCCTTGCCAGGTCTCTGGATTCTGTAGGCAGCTGTCCCCTCCACTCTGCACACCATGCTGGGAGCACAGCACCAAAACTTAGAGCCCCCAGGAGGCTGGTATCAGTGCCCTCCCCCTCTTCTACCTCCTGGACCATAGATTGCCAGAGCACAGGTGAGGAGTGCTACAGCCTCCAGACATGATACCCTGAAGCTCTTGTTCTTCTCTGGTGTATCATCTCTTCCCCACCCCACACTTGGATCCCCCAGCCATGGCTCTCCATTCTGTTACACCTGTTATCCTATGGGAAGGAAGTTCTCTATGTTTGTGTCTCTCACAGGTTAACTTCAGAGCTCCCGAGGGCTTGTGTAGGGCCTGGTTTCTCTGGGTCCAGGATTGCTGACCCCAGCCCACACACAGCTCTGCTCTGAGATGGGCATGTGGACAGGTGAACATCCCACAATCCACAGTCCAACCCTAGGGCTGCCACAACCAATGAAGAAATTCAGCTTTCAGGAATTTTTGCTGAGAAAATAGCTGCTTATATGACAAAACAGACACATTACAAACAACACAGAGTCTGGCAACAGAGTGCAAATGCCTGGAATAATGTGCAGCCCCAGCAGGCAACGCTAGTCTGAGGCTGAGTTACTCTCTAATCTTTGACATGGATGGATAGCTAAGTGAATAACATGGTGGGGGAGTTTGAAACATTAAACTTTATTTGAATACAACAATTGTTTCACAAACATAATGAAGTAAGGACCTCATCGTGTAAACAGTACTGGATCTGACTCCACAAATACAATGAATTATAAACCTGAGAAAAACTTTACCCTGTTACTGAAGGCTGTCCCCAATCAGATCTGCCTCAAGTACTCAGGGGAGAAGCCCTACAGACATACAAAAGTCAGGACACGCCCCAAACCTGACTCACAAAGTTAACCAGGAGGAGAATTCTGGACTTGGGTGTGGATAGGGTAAGGGTTAGGGTTGGGGTTAGGGGTTAGGGTTAGGGGTTAGGGTTGTGGTTGTGGTTGTGGTTGGAGAGGTTTTGGTTCTCCTCTTCTTCCACCAGTGAGAACACTTAAATCTTCTAGGCCTTTGTGCATAGACAGTCAGCTAAAAAAGCTGAGACCCTAGAAAATGCGGCTAGATAAAAACATGGTGGGCACTAAAATAAAATTTGCAGGTTTCCCCCTCCCAGCAGCTGTGTGAATGGATCCCCCTCTTGGCCAAGTTGTACCCTAAAATTGAGTTGTTAGCTATGAGAAGGGAGGTCAGACATGCCTCATTGTGCCCCCCTCTTTGTTAGAGATGTCCTTTGTGACTCATTAAGAGGCCTAAGGCTATGCAATACAAACCTGCATGTCCTCAATATACATAATAAATCACTTGAGTCTGGGTATGTATCTGGTGGCTTGTCTCTAATTAATAGACTTTCTTAACTTACAGCATTCTGAGCCTTTAGAGTCTAAAGACTAGACAACGCTTTATTTCTTTCACTAGTTACAACTCACCTATAACCTATAATTTCCTGCTTTGAGATGTTCCACATTTGTAAGCAATGTGTGTACACCTTCCACATATTGATTTACCACTTTATATGTTTATATAATTTCTATCTTCCTGAAATGTATAAAACTAAAGTGTAACCCAAACACAGTGAGTACACTTGCTCAAGACTTTGTGGGTGTGATTCCAGGCCATGTTTCTCAAACTTGGCTCAAAATAACCCCCTTCAAATTATTTTATAGAGTTTGGTTTCTTTTCTGCTTGGGGAGGGAGCAGCTCAAAAATTTATTCTAGTTCACATCCCCATTAAACTAATATGTTTTAATCGTGTTACATCTAAAATTCTAAAATCAGAACTATGAAGTGTTTATGTATACATTATATGTTGAGTCCATGTATATGTATATATCTACACATATGTTTATATATTGTCTACATATGGTACCAACGTAACATGAAAAACCGGTGCTCATAAATTAAGTAAATAAGCCCAAGTGCTTTTCAAGATCGTGTGATTTTAATAATCTTTGGTAAATGAATAATTTAAAAACTGTTAGTAAAACAAAATAAGATAAAAAAAAATCTCTGCAATTAAACAGTTTGTCTGAGTCTATCAGCCAGGTGGGTGTGTACTCTTTGCTACATGTTTTAAGGTCATAGAACTGTAACTTCTATGATACTCAATTATGCCTTTAAATTTAATCATTTAAAATTCTGAAGTTTAGTCACATGGTCATGATAAGGCCTGGGGACATCTGGAATTCTTCCCAGACTTCTGATTATGCTGTGAAGACTCAGGCATTGGCACTATAGGTTTGTCCTTACACCTTAGCTCTACATTCCATGTGTAAACTGAAGACCTAGATGGTCCTTGCCCCTCCCTTCATAACCATCCTTGGGTGCCACATGCCTATTTGGGACCCAGGATGACTGAGAAAGACATAAGAGAGGGTACTTGTGTCTAGTTTCAAAATTCTTTCCAGTAATTTAAAATCTTAAAGTCATCTTATATTAAATTAAGTAACAGATAATCATTAAATGTCTGAGTCATTTCTAAGTAAATTAAAATGAATAATTATTAAAAACAAGTTTACATTTATGTACTTTGACATCTTTTTTTTTATATGGTATACAAAGTCAAATATATTTAGATCTGTTAATAAAAAATGGAGGCTGATAAAACATTTCAAAATTTGTTTTACTTCCTAGGTTTTTCGTTAAAGCTAGGGGTTACTGGAAGTTAACATTGTAATTAATATATGTAATCAAAGCTACTAGATATAAGAGAATACTACATATAAAGTTTATTTTAAAAAGGACTTTTTGGGGTATAAAGTCTATAAATAGGTGTAGGGATATGGCTTTTGTTAAAAGGAAAGAAATTTTGTCTAGTTTAGAGGTTATTAAGGATTGTTTTAAATTAGGGAAATAAAGAATAAGATGGATAAAATATTTGTATATAAAAAGTTGGGAAAGAAAGAGAACGGAAAAAATTTTTAAATGTTGTCGAAAGTTTATGCAACTCTTTCCTTGTGATGAAAACTGATTGAGATTGAACATATGGGCTTATAGTGTTTTATTAAATTTAGCTTTACCTTTAGTAAAACACTAATGGAAAGGTAAAATTTGGTTTTTGTTTTTAAACAAGATTTTCATGTAGTATTAATGGAAATAGTAAAATATTTTTGTTTGTCTTTTGAGTAAATTGGATAAAAAAGGGGAGAGAGAGAGACAGATTTAGTTTGCCTCTTTATTAGCCTTTTAGTTTTTTTAAATTAGGTTTTATGACTGGGAAAGTTAGTGTCCTCTCTATCAAAGGTAAAGGTTTTTGCTTTTTGGAATCATTTTTTGAAATTTCAGATTAATAACCATTAGGTTAGAATGTTCGCATTTGTTAGGTAAGGTCCCTGTTGTAGTTGTGCCCCTCACCCAGAAGGTGTGCCACGTACCCTTACATTGTGCCAATTAGGTGAGAGCACACCGATCCCTCTCCCTCCTGTCCCCTCCTTCCTCCCTCTCCCCCAACTTGAATTAAATTAAATTTTTCTCTTATATAGGTATGTATTCGTTTGTATACTGGCTTATTAATATTGAATACATTGGATACTTGCTTTTCCAATCTTGTGACACTTTACTAAAGAGAAAATTGTCCAGCTTTATCTAGGTTAATACAAAACAGGTCTCCATCTTTTTTATTTTTGTTCTTAAAACAGAATCTCATTCTGTCACCCTGGGTAGAGAGCCGTGGGTTTATAGCTCCCAGCAAAGTAAAACTCTTGCACTTGAGCGATTCTCTTGCCTCAGTCTCCAAGTAACTGGGACTACAGGTGCCCGTCACATGCCCTGCTAGTTTTTCCATTTTTAGTAGAGATGGGGTCTTGATTTTGTTCAGGCTGGTCTCAAACTTCTGAGCTCAGGGATCCACCTGCCTCAGCCTCCAAGAGTGATTGGAAGATGTGAGCTGTTGTTCCCAGCCAAGCTTCCATATTTTTATGGCTATATAATATTCTTGTGATATACATATACCAAGTTTAATAATCCATTCATGGTTAGTGGGCACTTGGGTTGATTCTACATCTTGGCGATTGCAAACTGAGCTTTGATAAACAAGCTAGTGTAAAAATTCATATGCTGAAATGATTTTTTTTTCTTCTGGGTAGATACCTGGTTTTTGAAATCGTTAAATTATCATTTTGGCTAAAGTAAGGATTTATTTTGCAGTGAAGCGTGATTGGATTTTATAATTTCAAATGTTTAAACTTTTGACATTTGACAAACATCCACCAATTAAAATTTCAAATTTTATCTTGTTTTTGTTGAGACAGAGTCTTACAGAGTCACTAGGGTAGAATGCCATGGAGTTATAGCTTACAGCAAGCTAAAACCCCTGTGTTTAAGTGATCCTCTTGCCTCAGACTCCCAAGAATCTGGGGCTATAGGTGCCTGCCACAATGCCCAGTGGCTTTTCCATTTTTAGTAGAGATGGGGCCTCACTTTGCTCAGGCCAGTCTAGAACTCCTGAGTTGAGGTGATCCACCAGCCTCTGCCTCCCACAGTAATGAGATTACAGGTGTGAGCCACTGTGCTTGGCCTCAAATTATTTATCAGGGCCCTAGTAGTCCAAGAGAGATGTACTTGTCTTATTTTGTATGGAAAATAGAAGAGGAAGGGTCAATGAAAAGACATTTAATATCCTTTGGTGGTATTTACATAAATGGGTAATCAATGTGTCCTACAATTATATGAGACCACAAACATTCTGATATGATTTGGTATATATTAACAGCAACAATTGTAACAGTGTACAAGGGTTAGCACTTAGACGTTAGGGTAAGGGTCAGGATTAGGGGTTACAGTCAGGGTCAGGATTAGGGGTTAGGGTCAGGGTCAGGGATAGGGTCTGAGCTAGGGTCAGGGCTAGGGTTAGGGTCAGGGTCAGGGTTAGGTGTCAGGGTCAGAGTTAGGGTTAGGGTCAAGGTCAGGCTAGGTTGTGGGCTAGGGTTAGGGTCAGGGTGAGGGTAGGGTCAGGGGTCAGGGTCAATTTAGGAAGTAACATGATCAGATTTACATGTTAGAGAAATTGCTCTTGCAGGAAGAGTGGAAAATGGAACTTTAGGAGCAGGCTGGAGTCAAGAAATGAATTTATTGCAATTTTATTGCAATAAAACAGATGATAAAATATAAAGCTTATTCTAGTCAGTGGAAGAGATGACATAAAGGAGAATATGGAATTTAAACATAGCACAAGCTAGAATTCTCTGAGGGTTGAGGGGCCCTGGTGAGAAACCAACAATGGCTTCAAGATTTCTCACCTGACCTATAAGAAATGTATGGTGGGGCCACAAGAATGTAAGAAGAAAAGTAGGTTTTGAAGAGAACAGTGAACTGAAATCGAGGGAGAAGAGCCTCTTTTGGAAGGAGAGCCTGGCATAAATCTCAAATAT
>CAUYRH010138308.1:0-35520 GCA_963574655.1 Perodicticus potto
ATAGGGATTGCATTAAAATTGTATATTACTTTGGGTAGTATGGACATTTTAACAATGTTGATTCTTCCCAGCCATGAGCATGGTATGTTTTTCCATTTGTTAACATCTTCATTTTATTCTTTTTAAAAGCTCCACACATTCCATTATGTGGAGTTTTTATAATCTATTTAATCAGATCCCTAATCATGGACATTTGAATTATGTTCAAATTTTTAAGGAAGATAATATGATTATACATATATCTGTGATTACTTGGGGAAATATTTCTGCAGGATAAATTTCTAGAAGAGAAATTACTAGGATAAAATACTGTATCAATTATGCTTCCATCATAAATGTATGAAAAACTATGTTTTCCTTTTGTCCTACCTAATATAGTACACTTCCAATCCTTTTTGGTCTTTTCCAGCCTAAATGAAATTTATTTATTTTTACTTAATTATAAGTGAGTTTGAGTATTTTTTTAGAATAATATCTAATGGCTGTCTATGCTACTTTTTGTGAATTCTGTGTTCATATTCTTTGTATATTTTCTATAGTGGTTGTATATTTTCTATATGGTTTTTGTTTATCTGATGTGTTTTGCAAGCTGCTCCGTACAGAACATTTATTTTCTCCTTGTATGGTTATTATTCTTGTCATAATTAAAGCAGTAATCAATCTAGAGATATTATAGGATATGATTATGATGTAAGAATATGAATTCATTTCTTCCCAAATAGCCAAATTTCATGGCCCATGTATTAATATGTCTTTTCACCACTAATATGAAATATCACTTTTATTACATAGTAAATACCATATAAACCAAGGTGTACTTACATTAGAAATGGCTCATTGATCTATTTGTATTATTGTGAAAGAGTCATACAATGTAGATAAGCCCGTTTCCTCCTGTCTCATCTCTAGTGGCAACTTTAGGTACAGGTTTATTGTCTATCCTTTCAACCTCTTGCATCCTCTCTCTAGGGATTAGTGCCTCACTGTGCTTACTGCAAGTGGCACTCTGACCTATGCGGCCATGGCCACTGCTCCAACCTGCAGGCTGCTGCCTTGCCAGGGGGGTGCATGGGGCATACAGAGGGGGCTGACTCTTTCAGATGCTGTTGCTAAAGTACCCAAATCAATCACCCTACCCAGTACTCTCAACACCCCCTTCTTACTGCATCTGTCAACCCAGAGCATAAAGTACATTTTGTATAAAAAATTTTCCTTCATGCATTTTGACCATACATTTCTTTTCCAATTTTGTTTTCCTTCTTTAACTTATTCAACGTACTTTTTTGTCTACAGAAGGTTTTTCTTTTGTCTTCAAGAAGGTTCTAGATTTATTCATTTACTGTATGTTGATAGGGTAAAGGATTTGGGATGATGGCAGAAACCTACAGCATGTCACTGTGCTTTCTACTTTTGTAGGGGATTTTGTGATCTCATAAAGACTAATTTTTAATAACTATTTTGTGTATTGACTACATAGCTCTCCATAGATTTTTAAAATAATTTCTTAATTGAGTTATGAAAAATCATAACTTTATATTTGTCCTTTGTGGCTGTCAGTTGAGGTCCCAGTCATCTCTTATCCCAATATTCCCAGACAGATGAACAATCCCCTCTCCAACCAGTCTCAGAAAACCAGACTCAAAAACTCCACCCAACCCCCAAACCTAGACAGACACTGCCCTGCCCCATGCCTGACCCATTGACTCAGCAAACTGAGGATTGCCAGGCCACCAGGTCCTTAGTTGTCCATCCATACCTCCCCACCTCCACCCTCCTCAGAATCTTTTATAACTTTACTTTTCTACTTGATCTGATACAACCTGAGAGAGATGTTATGTTAAATGGAATAATACCACCCCCAAAGATATCCATGTCCTTATCCTCAGAATCGTACATGTTATGTGGCAAAGGGGAATTAAGGATGACAATCAGATGATCTTAAAACAGGGAAATTATCCCAGATTATTCGTATGGGCCCAACGTCTACACTCTCATTATTTCCTTTACACTTGGCATTTTTGTCTTCTGTATTAACTTATTGATTATAGTGTTGTCCTTCTTTTTATATCACTTTAGTGATTGCTCTAGAAATTACAACTCATATATCAATTTCTAAATTTACCACTTCTTGGTTACTATTAAAATTTTAGCACACTAGGTCATTTACCCCTTTCCTGCCTTTTATGTTATGGTTGTTATGCATTTAGTTCTACACATAAAACTTTGTCTAATTGAGTTCCATTTGTAGTTATCCATATAGTGACCCATTCAGTAGTCATCATCCCCTCTCAATTTCCTTGTTTTATAATTAGATTACTTTACTTTTGGCCGTAGAAATACCTTCAGCATTTCAGTGTAGACCTCCTAGCAATAAAGTGTGTCAGTTTTGCTTTTCTGTTTACTTTTTTGCTTCTTTTTGTTGTTTGTTTTAAAATGTCATTATTTTGCTTTTAGTTTTTAAGATTGTTTTTTCCAAGTTGGCTTTTACTGTCTTTTGGTACTTTAAAGACCACATTCCATTGTCTTTTCTTTTATTGTTCCTATTAAGAAGTCGGCTGCCAGTATTATTGTTGCTCTTTTGTAGACAATTTCTTTTTTCTTCTCGCAGATTTTAACATCTTCTCTGATTCTAGTTGATTATTTTCATTCTGAGTTGCTAGTTGTGGTTTTCTCTTGAAAACCCTCTGCTTGAGGTTTGTTGAGCTTCGTGATCTATGGGCTAAGTGTATTAGATCTACTTAGAAAACTCCTAGCCGTTATCTTTGAATATAGCTTCTGTCCTATTTCTTTCTCCTTGCCTTCTGAAACTGTAATTTTATAAAGAAGACCTCTCCTGCTTGTCCTACACATCTCTTATATTTAGTTATGCTTTCCCCCACTCTTTTATTTTCCACCTTTTATATTTTTCACTGCTTTATTTCCACTTTACATATCTTGTATCCAGCAGTGTCCAATCTACTGTACAACTCATACACTGTGTTTTTACTTTAAAATTTGAAATAATTTCCTTTGTGATAATTTAAAATTTACACAAAAGTTGCAAGAACCCCTAAACTCATTCAGCTCCCAAGCTAATTAGTTTCATATTTATTTGCTCCATCTTTCTTTCTATAGACGGGTAGATTGGTATAGACATGGAAAGATAAATGTGTGTATATTCAAGTATATGACAGATTTTTTTGTGCACATCTTGAGAGTAAGGTGTAGTCCTTATGCCCTGTCACCTGAAAGTATCCCAAGGTTTATTCTCCCAAAGATATTCTTCCACACAGTAATCACCAAACCTTTCACATCAGAAAATGGACATTGATAAGCACTTCTATACAAACCATAGCCCAGTACTATCCACTCCACATTCCTTATTTAAATCTTGTTAATAGTCCCAACAATGCCTAATTTTTCCTTTTGGTTCAAGATTCAGTCCAGAATCACATTATATTTAATTGTCATATCTCTTCATTCTTCTCAGTCTACAGCATATCCTCAGACTTTTCCTGTTTTCAAGGCTTTGCAGCTTAATAGTACTGTCTTTTCATTCTGTTGAATTGTCCTCAATTTGGAGTCCTATTTTTCATGGGGTTGTAACCTGTTATTATCATTTATTGTTATGTTCAAATTTCCCTACACTTGGTTAGCTGAATTCTTTTAAAACTAGTTTCTATGTAATGCCAACATCCTGCCTTCATTCTTTCAATTTTCCTTTACTTTTTGTAACAAAATAATTAGATTCATCTTGAAATTTCCCTACCATAGTCAGCTATTTCTACCAAGTGTCCTTGTTCTTTTTGACGGAAGGCAGTATATAGACATGGACGCATACCCATTATGCTAATTGCTACCAGAATGTCATTGCACCATGGCTCTCTCCACAGATAGAATTTTGAAATATATGCAAATATTGTATATTTCTCTATATGACATACAACAGCAGCTCTGATGGCCATTCCAGAAAGACAGTTCCAAAATTGTTTTGAAGAATGGACTAGGCAGTTTTTCCAGGAAGAATTCACAAATTTAACTGTCAGATCTTGTATGCACACATACATGCCCACATGCCCCTACAGTTATCTGTCTACCTATGTACCATGACAATAACAGTGAGGTCATAATGATACTCAATTTTAATCCAATACTTTAGGATTTTTTTTTCTTTTGTCCTTTCTATATTTGTAAATCTCTTCTCTCATACTGAGAAATTTGGTTTCCATTATCTTTAATATAGATATTTTCCTGATCAATACTCCCTTATATAATCAATTTCCTGAAAATGCTAGGAGCTATCATGGTCAATTCATCACTTTTGCCTTTATCTTCATGCAAGTTGTCACCTCTGAAATCTGCTCCCCACTAAATACTTGACTCTTTGATATGCCACTGCATTTATATTCCTGTTCCCCTACTTTGGCCTCCATACGTACTACTGACAGGAGACTCTCCTCCACCTTTCTGGAGCTCCTTTTACTGGGCATATAGCAGCCTCCCCATGTACTTCCCTACGCATACTTCCTTGGACACCAGCCACACTACCATCTCCATGTGGGTCTCGCATGTGGCTTCCTGTGGGCCATCATCTTTATGCCTCTCTCTCCTTTCTTGGCTATCGGACATGCTGCTATCTTCCTTAACCCTTTCCACTGCTGTCTCCTCCACACATTAATTTCTTAAGTTCTGATATTGTGCATTTCAGATTTAGAATGGCCAATTATATCTTTTTCATAGATTCCCTTTACTGAAAAATTCTCATTCTTTCATCTGTTTGGTTTCTACTTTTTTTTATTTTCTTGAACATACAAATAAAAGTATTTGTAAGTCCTCGTTTGCTAACTATGTGTGTAATATCTTGATCATCTATAACTCTGTTTCAATTGTTTTTCTCTTGATTATTTGACCAATGAATTAGATCTTCCATGTCTAGTACTTTTATAAATGCTATACATTACATATAATAAAATCATAGAGGGTCAGATAATATTGTGTTCTACCCACAAGGGTTCCCTTTTTCTTATGTTAGGCAGGTAGGATGGCAGTTGATCACTTCAGTCCAATCAGGGATCAATCTGAATCAGAATCTGGTTTCAGTTTTGGTTACTGTACCTCTGGTTCACCCCTGTTCTTATTGTGTAGCTCTCCAGGGTTTTCATGTGAGAGGTCAGCCTTTGTCACTCAACCCTAAAATACCTCAAGTTTTCTGCTTAGCATCTTTTTTCCCCATGCAGCTTAAAATTTAACACTGGAGATGACGTGTTTGGGACACTATCTTATTTTCTTCTGTGAATATCACAATCTCTGTAGTTGCTTCTGTGAGGGGTGCCTTGTAGCATTGCTCAGAATCTGTAAATTTTCCAATCTAACAACTCCTTGTAGATTGGCAATGCCAATTCTCTACTATGTCTTACGCTTTTCTATCTTGCCTTCAGTGAGTCAATGAAACTACACTAGGACTGCTTAATGCTTTGTTAGTTTCTTTTATTCCCCTTGGCTGCAGCCCACTGCCTGGACTCAGTCTGCTCCATAGCTTATACTCCACATTGACAATTTTTCCCCCTTAGGACTTCATCAGGTCACCCCTGAAAAGCCACTACTCTGGAATTTCAATGTTTCATTCTTATTTTTAAAGCTCTCCAATACCTTCACAAATACATAATTTACCTCGGCTTTTATCATTGTTCTTAGCGCAAGTATTGGCCTGCCACAACTTACTATTTCTGGAAGTTGAAATTCTCTCTGATGCCCTTAACAGATTTTTAAATAAAATTTTGTGCCACTTTATAGTTTGTTGTCCAAAACATGTTTGTTCACCCACCGTTGGAGGTAGAACCCCTGGGACTGGTTTCTATACATTTTCAGATCCTGCCAAGAAATGGTTTAAACTGAATTTGGCAAATGTGACTTATGTGTGTGTGAACAAAAGGTAAATCATTACAGTGATTTTCATTGCAACTGGGGACATAGTATAGTTTCTATACTAGCATTAAGTATAGGTCCCATTCTAGCACTAAGTATTTAAATCATACTTCCTCTGGGATTCTGCAGTATTTTAGCTCACTGCCTAAGAACACTGACAAATATCATCTCACTCTTTTCTCATCTATTAAATAGGTGTAAGACATCCTCTCTCATTATTTCACAATTTTTTTTACCTTTCACTTTCATTCAGTCACTTCACATCAGCCACTTATCAGTGAGAGAAAGCAAACTCCTTATCTTTATGGAGATTATATTGTAACAAGAGGAGATAAACAACAAACAAAAACATTATAGTTGATCTAAAATCCTACATGTGTACCTGTTAGTCTTAATTAGGGCAGAAACATCTAAGACAGAGATATCTATTAAAATCCAAGCCTTGGGAGTCCTGGAGAATAGGATGAGTGAGGACCACCTATCACAGTGGATGATCATGTAGTATTCAGCTCTGTTAGCTCTGCTGATAACGTTCTTTCTAGAGTCATTGTAAAGCTTAGATGGTTATAGTGTTAAATTGAGAAGGTTGAAAATGTTGTGGTGCCCAGAAATAGGCAAAATAATTTCATATCATCTGAATATCTTGCTTGAAAAAAATGTATACCTTAGAGTTAGTTTTCAGGTGCCCTTTTACCCTCTCCTATGAGTCTATCCTATGTAAGGATTATAACATCTCCCTAGTTTCTGCTGGTTAGGTCAATCTTTGTCTTTGTTTCTGGAATTTTCTGGATTCTGCTGACCTACAAAACAGGAACATTTCCCTCCTCAAGGTATTAGATAGCAAGTTACGGCTGGGCATGGTGGCTCATGCCTATAATCCTAGCACTCTGGGAGGTCAAGGTTGGTGGATTGCTTAAGCTCAGGAACTCTAGACCAGCCAGATCAAGAGTGAGATCCCGTCTCCACTAAAAATAGAAAAAAAAAAAAAAACCAAAACCTAGTTGGGCTTGGTGGCCGCACTTATAGTCCCAGCTATTCGGGAGGCAGAGGCAAGAGAATCACTTGAGCCCAAGCATTGGAGGTTGCTGTGAGCTATGATGCCATGGTGCTCTCCTCAGGGTGACAAGAGTAAAATTCGATCTCAAAAAAAAAAAAAAAACAAAAAAACCAACAAAACAAAACATAAATAAAAGAAAACAACTTACATCCTTCCTTCTAAGTTCACTGCTATTGAAGAGGAATGATTAATTGGTGAAAATGGCAGACAGGGAAGCCTATTTTTAAATTCTCTTTTAGTGGAGTGTTCTCACAAAATACCCATGTTCTCCTCTTCTGCATAGGGCAAACTTACTGAGTCAAGCTCTGCCTCTATAAGAGAGGGCTACAGTTTCACATAGTATGTTACTTTTTTCCAGAGATCCAAACCATCTTTACCATCAATAGAAGTGATATTGATTCCAAGCTCATTCAGTTGATTCAGAATCTGTATACAAAGGGACTGACTGGTCTCTCTAAGACATTAAACTTTTCTTTTTTAAAAGTTACTCCAGAACTCTAAAGGACCACAACTTCTCAATAGAGTATGGCACTTGTATTATATAAAGCACTATCCTCACTTGAAGAACTTATAATATACAAAGGGTGCCAAAAATGTATACACATTTTAAGAAAGGGGAAAAAACTGTATTAAATGTGTAATACTCAAGTCATGTTTGATTTCTGCAGTTGCAAGAGGTGTTCATCATGACTTATGTTCATCTTTTGTTACTGGCATACATTTAGTATTACAATTTTAATGCAGTTTTTTTTCCTTAAAATGTGCATACATTTTTGGGCACACTCTGTATGTGTTAGGAGAGAAAAGCTTATAAAAGGTAGGCATAATATGGTTTGATAAATAGTATAATAAGGTGATACTTCAGAAGAGGCAGCCAGATTGGTAGTCGTGGTGGAGTGAGGAGCATGAAGGCACAGTGGATGTCACTGACAGTCTGACAGAAGCAAAGATGATTGACTCAATCCTGGAGTTGAGTATTTTTTCTCTTTCCTGAGTGATGAAGGGAGAAGGAAAAACGGAAAGGGAGAAATGTCTTCTGTCCTCAACAATATCTGTCCTCAAAGAGTTTATAAACTACTACAATAAAAATTTTTTGAAAGAAAAGGATGTATAAAAATAATTATTGCTCTGAGAGTTATGCATTAAAATTGGGATTAAGTAGTGTCAAAATTTCCTTGAAGTCATATACCATGTAAGCAAGAAGAAGCTAGAGTAAAATATTTAAAGTATTAAAAGAAAAAACACATAGAAGTATTGAAAGAAAAAAATGTATAGAATTCCATATATGGCAAATTTGTCTTTCAGAAGTGCAGAAAAATAAGGGTTTTCTTAGTCAGACAAAAATTGAAGAAATATGTTTCTAGTAGACTTTCTTTGCAAGAAACACTAAAAGAAGTTCTTTGAAGAGAAGGAAAATTATATAGGTCAGAAACTAGGATCTAATTGAAGAAAGGAAGAGTGGCATTTTTTAAAAAGTAAAAATTAAACATATTTTCCTCATTCTTAATTGATCTAATGCATAACAATTTATTCAAGATAATAATGACAGCAATGTATTTGGTGATTATAGCTTAAGTGGTTAAGTGAAATGAATGATGACAATGTAAGGTATGAAAAGAAAGAATTAGAAATACTCTGTTATAAGGTACGTCCACTATCTGTGAAACCAAATAGTGTTACTTGAATGAAGAATTGGATTATTCGTACATGCATATTGCAAACACACCTAGGACGATCTGTGAAAAAAAATTAAAAAGAAATAGAATTGCTATGGTAAGAGATGATAAAAATGGAATAATATAAAATACTCAAAATCACAAAGTCAGAAAACCAATGAAAGACAAAAAAATACAAAGAATAAGGGCAAAGAGTGGAGATTACTTGTAAATATGCTAGATATTAATTCCACTGTACAAATAGTGACTTGAATAAGACATCTACATATACTCATTAAGAGACAGAGGCCATTAGAGTAAGTAATAATAAAAAGAGACTCAACCATATTTTGTCCACAAGAAACTCACTTTAAATATAAAGATATAGCGAAATTAATACAAAGGGATGGAGAAAGATGTACTATGGTAACAGTAGTCCAAAGAAAGTTGTAGTAGCTGCATTAAAATCACACAGAACAGACTTCAGAACAAGGTAAAGTATCAAAGATAAAGAGGAGCACTACATAATCAAAAGGGGTCAATCTCTGAGAAGACATAACAAACCTTAATGTATATGCTCCTAACAACACAACATTAAAATACACAAGGCAACAAGTTACAGAATTGCTAGCAGAAGTAAATAAATCCACTAATATATTGGGGGAAATCTGTGGGGGCATGTTGGTGGCTCAGAGTATATGGGAACATGGACACTCTCTGTACTTTTTGCCCAATTTTCCTATAATCCTAAATCTGCTCTAAAAATTAAAGTGCATTTCTTTAAGCCAAAGGAAGAAAAAAAAGAAGTTACACTAAGAAACGGTTTAGACCTGGCTCTGCTGCCAACTAGCATTGTGACTTCAGGTGAGTCATTTAACTCTTCAGAGCCTCATTTTTACCATCTATTAAATAAAATGCCTGAAGTAGGTGATCTCTAAGTTTTCCTCCAAATAGAAGATTCTATCATTCTGTGGCTAAAGACAGTTGGCCTCTAATACATATTAAGGTAGAAGGAAACAGTATTTCCAAAGAAAAAAATAGTTCATCAATTTGAGCAAAACTTAAAAGAACATCATTATAAAATTCCAGCCATTAAATGAAACTAAGTATAATTCTGAGATGAATCTGGTGATCAAGTATAATTTATGTGGAAGGAATAATGAGAAAATAAAGCATAAATAGATATTGATGAGTCATTCATTCCAAGAAGATACAGTTAAAGTTTTCAAAAGATATTCAGATGCCTCAGATGTCATGAAATTAAATAGAATGGCCAAAAAACAAATATATGGGAAGTCTGAAAACTATTATGCAATGGTTTGTGACTCTTGAAATTTTTTTTTTTTGTTGTTGTTGTAGTTTTTTTTGGCTGGGGCCAGCTTTGAATCCACCACCTCCAGTATATGGGGCCAGTGCCCTACTCCTTGAGCCACAGGCACCACTCATGACTCTTGAATTTTTTATGGAGAATTTTCTCATCCTGAGGAATCAGAGCATTATGTCTACAGAGATGCTGAAATTCAGACATTATTTCTACCTAATGCTAGTGGGAATTAGAACCTAGGATCTAATGGGTACTGACCAGCAGCATTGAACAATTCAGTGTAATGACTAAAACCCAGAATATGTGGGCTTCGTACTCCAGATCTTTCATTGTCAGGTTGTGAGACTTGAGTTTGGGCAGTTACTATAACCTGATTTACTCTGTTCCTCCATTTCTTCCTTTGTAAAATGGAGATAATAATAGTAACTATCCTCAGGGAGGATAAAACGAGTTAACATTTGGAACATTTTCTTAACTCAGAGCCTAGCCTATAGGATAACATGAGTGTTTGTTGCATTAAAAGATATGTTAATTTGAATCCTGGTCTCCTTATGATTAGGCCACTAGCGCTTCTTAAAGGAGACCAGGAAATAAACCAAATATCACCTTGTACCATCAAGTAGCTACATGTAGCAGAACATCCTACTGGTTTTTTTTTTTTTTTTTCTGTTTTAGAAGTCTGGAAGGAGGTTACTGTTCATGCTGGTTCAGCAGGTTACTGATGTCAGGGTAAATATTTCTGTGACTCTCTGTTCTTTCCCACATGCTTATAAGATGGCTACCACAGCTCCAGCCATCATATACACACTGAAGTAGAAAAACTATGGAAAGAAAAGGGCTACACTTGGAGAATATTTCTCAGAAGTTCTTCTAGAAGATTTGGACTTTACTCAGAACCGTAGCTTGGCCCATTCACTTCACTGTACTCCAGGTAATCTTCCAAATGTCCTCAGGAGTCTGAAAATCTCCTACATTTGGAGCCTAGTTGTTAGGGATGTGAGCAGTTCACTTACTTTTTTGATAGATAAATTTGTGAGAGAAACAGAAATTGAACACCGAGTTCCTAGGGGGCGAGGTGTCAGAACAGGCCTTCACTCCAACCGGCCTGTGAGAGAAGCA
The DNA here is from genome assembly GCA_963574655.1 of Perodicticus potto. NCBI lineage: Eukaryota > Metazoa > Chordata > Mammalia > Primates > Lorisidae > Perodicticus > Perodicticus potto. Next base: position 11,060 of record CAUYRH010138308.1, read on the forward strand.
GGTCTTCCCATGGGTGGGGGAAGCAGCAGCCCTCCAGGCTCTCTGTTGGCCCACTTCTCAGATCATTCAAACTGGTTTTTGGCACTTGGCAGAAATGCTTGATGCTGACATCTCTCATGGCAAATCACATATATCCTGAAAACAAACAAACAAAAAATGGTTTTTAGTTGGATTTTGCCACACTCTTCTTTTGTGTTGGATGCTTATTACTCTAGTTTCTAAAACCGACTTTCAAGTAGTTCCGTGGATGACTAACATGGGGGACAATAAATGGACTGTAGACATTTCAGCTGCCCTTAATTCAGGGGAAAAGTTACTAAATATGGTAATAAATAGCAACCCCTCCCATTGTCCCTGCATTCCACATTTCTGGGATATGCTTTTTGCAGAAGATACCAATTCCCCCAAAGTTTTGCCTTTTATGAACAAAAATCTGGGCCCAAAATTAGCTGCTTCACATAATCTCAAACTGGGGAGAGTAAACTTTTCATTGTACATAAGAAAGGGAATGGTCACTGACAACTGCCTCACCTTTAGATTGGCTACTTAGATGTGAGGGGCTTTCTGGGGACAATTCCTACTATACAGAGGGTGGTGGGTGTGCAGGGATGCCCAAGGGATGAGATGCCACAGTTGCATTTACTGTAACACAAAAGTGCTTCCTAGATGGCAGGTACTAAGCAAATATAAGCATATTATAAATTTCTTTCAGCCAGAGCTGGCACTTGAGAGGTAAGTAGAATTTCAATGAATGCAGAAGGTGGTATTTCAGTGCCTGAGGGATATGGGAGGCTAAAGTATTCCTATAATAATGGAATACACAGAATACATAATTATTTAAAATGATGTACTTATGTGCCAGCCACAGTGGCTCTTGCCCTCTGGGAGGCTGATGTAGGTGGATTGCTTAAGCTCAGGAGCAAGAATGAGACCCTGTCTTTACTAAAAATAGGAAAAACTGGCTGGGGGTTATGGGGGGCACCTGTATTCCCAGCTACTCAAGAGGTTGAGGCAAAAAGGATAGCTTGAATCCAGGAGTTTGAGGTTGCTGTGAGCTAGGCTAATGCCACAGCACTCTACCCATGAGGACAGAGTCAGACTCTGTTTCTTTTTTTTTTTTAAAGGATGCCATTATGGAAATTGAGAAACTGAATTAAGGGCAGCTAAACCAAGGCAGCTGTTGATTGCCCTAGGGGCAGGTCCTTTAAGACTTGCAGAACTGGAGGCAGTTGACTGAAGAAAAATGAAGTCAAGAGTGGCAAGAGATAAAGAGACAGGACATGCAGAATAGAGTTTTCAAAGGTGGGAAACGCAGGGGACCACCACTAGCTTGTGGGGTTCCAGCGAGTGGCCCTGAGTATTTGTTCCACTCCCCTTTAGTGAAGGCTATTTTCTCATTTAGCCCAGAGGGTAAGCTGAGGAAGGGAACAAAAATGACAAGAGTTTCTCTGAGTAAGCATGTTCTTATTCTATCTATAATCTTTAAACTTACAAACTTTAAGGGTCTGAGCAACCTTGAGAAATCTGAAACCTGAGCCTTCTGTGGGGGCAACCTCTTGTTTGTGGTCACACACATGGATTCATTGTGGGGTGGTGGTTTAATCCCCACCAGTTCACTGTGGAGCAGATGCAATGGTGTCAGGCTCCTTTGAAGAAGTAGTGGAAGAGAATTTTCTTTTCATCTCCACCTGAAGGCATTTCCCTCCATGATTAGGGTACAAGTCCTTCTACCCATATTTCAGGGCACAAGCTGCTTCCTTAATCTCTGCCCTGGCCATAATACAAATTCCCACAATGAGTATTTGCTTTGACTGTTGACTGGGCAGGGAATGGCTGGTTAATGTTCCTTCCCAGGTCTTACACATAGCTTTCACTATGGCCATTATTCTTTAGAGTGTTTACAGAGTCAGCAGGGGTGTTCACAAGCTGTATCCCTTATAGGTCAGGCTTCTAGTAAAAGCAGGAACTGCTCAGACAAATCATTTAGTTGCTGGTTTAAAATTGAGCTAGCTAAACTCTTTTTGTTCCTGCTTGCTCAGCTTATTTCTCTGTTTTTCCCCTTTTCTGGAGGTGTTTTCCCTTGCCAAGAATGGGGTCTTTGGTCCCCATTCTCCCTTCATTGATCACCATGCTAAGAGAGATTTCCTCAGGTCATGGGAAATTGCTGACTGTTTCTGAGAAGAGTGATCTGATCTGATCTGTATTTTCAGGTAGATAATTCCAGTTGCAGTGATAACAGTCAGGTGGAAATGCAAGTGTGGAGGGAGAAGACCAGTTATGAAACTTATTCAATAACGCCACACAGTAGTAGAAATAGACACGAAGATCTGAATCTGAGCAACCCTGCAGAGAACAAAGTACTGGTATTTCACTATTGATAGGAAGTTGTGCAAGAAAATCTTAGGGGTCTCTCAATATCTGCTTTTTCCCTTACATTGATCTGTTTAGGACACCCTAATAAAGTACCACAAACTGGGTGGCTGAAATAATAGCAATTTATCATCTCACAGTTCTAGGTGAAACCAGACTTCAGTTCTAAGTCTGAAACCAGGGTGTTGGCAAGGCCGGCTCTCTCCAAAAACCCATTTCAGGCCTTCCTCTTAGCAAACCTTAGCATTCCCTGGCTCTTGTCACTCCAATCTTTGCTTCTGTACATGGCATTCTTTTTTTTTTTTTTTTTTTTTTTTTTGCTTCTTCAACCAAAACAGCACAAGGCATGATTTACTGTGCACTTGTTACATTTGGCCACAACTGAGAACACAACGTTAAGTCCAGGGCTAAGTACCGATAGGGACTGTTTCAGGTGCGTCTCTCAGGGGTGGTCTTGGTGATTGGATGGTGATAAGGTCTTAGCTCCACTGAGGGGCAAGTTCCAAATAGGAGCACACAGTCCAACGTCTTGTACCAGTGTCGTCAGCCTCTGGCATCCCATGTTTCTGCTCTGTGGCCTTCATGTGTGCACAGCGGGCAGTTCCCTTGGACCCCGGTCCCATCTTTTTCCTTTTGCACTTTAGCCTGCGCTTCTTTCTTCACTTGGATCTCACAGTGCAGAGGTTTCTAGAAAGATGGTGCTAAGGCCGAGAGCACCAGTCATACTAAATAAGGGACCGCACCCTACTTTAGTAGAACATTCTTTTAAATGAGCTAATTACATCTGCAATGTCCCTATTTCCTCTGTTTCCCATGTCCTAGCATGTTTGGACACTTAGTTTTTGGCAAATAAATGAATGAATGAAGGGATCATTATATGTGGAGCTGAGAGAAATGGAATGAACACTAGTTTTAATTCATGCAGAATCACCAGTGATTCACTCAGGTGGGTCACTCAGAGCCAGAAGGCCACATAAGGTCCCAAAGAGGAACTGTTGGAAGTGGGCTCAAACACTGAGTCTTGCTGATGTGCTAGGTTTGGATATTTGCACATGGAGAGAGAACATTTCAAGCAGGATGAGGAAAAATGGTAAGTACACTGTCTCTGCTAGGGCATAGGGAGATATTTTAGGCTTGTATTAGATCTATAAATGACGTACCACTTATCTGGTTACTAATCTTTCTTTTCTTTTCTTCCCAGAAAGGGCCTCACTCTGTTGCCCCAGCTCGAGTGCAGTAGCCTCATAATAGCTCACAGCTCAAACTCTTGGGTTCACGTGATCCTCCTGCATCAGCTTCTCTAGTAGCTGAGACTATAGATGTGTGCTATTACACCTGGTTAATTTTTCTATTTTTTTGCAGAGCTCAGGCTGGTCTCAAAATCCTGGCCTCCCAAAGTGCTAGGATTGCAATCATGAGCCACCGTGCCTGGCCACATACTACTTTTTCTGAAGCATTTTAAAGACCATCCAGAAAATCCTTGATGTTTAGAAGTCTCATAATTTAACAGGGTTCTCTATAGCAAACGGAGTCCATATTTAAATCAGTGGAAACTATTACAGCCGGCAACATCAACACAACCATTAGTAGCAGCTGTTCATTTGGCCTGTAAAAACCAACTCTTCCTGGTTAATAGCAATCCCCCCCAAACAACAAACAAAAACCTGCCTAATTAAATGCATTGGCATGGCATTTTCTATCTAAAGTAACTTATTTTTTAAAAGCTGTAATGAGCATCAATTTTAAGGAAAAAAATAATTTTTATGTACTGCTTTCTTGTAATCTTTCCCAACTCTCCTTGGCAAAGGAATCTCCTTGGCACCTCAGTTCACATAGGCACGTGTGAACAAGAACATAAATTAGATCATAATAATGTGGTTTGTTAACTGCTTCCAAATAATCTTTGAAAAGTAGCTTTCTCAATTCAAAATATAGACATTAGAGTATATGTGTAATTAAGTGGCAAAAAGCTGGAAACAACCAAATATCCAAAAACAAAGAAAGGTTTAAGCCAGATATATCATCACATGATGTTGTGATACATGACTATTTAACATGACTTTTATGAAGAGTTTTAAACAGTAGGGAAAGTTCTTGTTAAATTTAAGGCAAAAAAGGGTATGGGTTCTTGTTAAATTCAAGTTCTTGTTAAATTTAAGGCAAAAAAGGGTATGGGTTTCTTTTTAAGGCAATGAAAATGTTCTAAAATTAACTGTGGTGATAGTTGCACAACTAAACTAATGCACTAAAAATCATCGAACTGTACACTTGAAATGGGTGAATTGTATGGTACGTGAATTATACTATCAAGAAAGTTGTTTCTGTAAAAAAAGACATAAAAAGAACTGTGTGGTGAAAAAGTGTTGTATAGATAGGTCACAGTAGCTAAGTACATGTTATAAAAAGATTGGCAGGACTATGCTAAAATGTTTAGTGTTTTTTGGGGGGTGATGAGAGATCATTTTTGTTTTGAAAAAATTTCCTATTTTACCATTGCAAATGTGATACTTTTATAAGGAAGAAAAAAAAGACTAACTCAAAGGTGTCTCTTCTGTTATACTGAGATGTTTTCCATGCCCAAGCCTCTCAAAAGGAAACTTCTCAACTTTCATGCTTAAGGTGCAGATAAACCTGAAGGGAGAAAAAATGATTCATCCAAATATATTGATCTTCTTGGAAAATGCTTATCTAAATGGAGAACCAAAGAAAATGTCTAAATATTGAAAGCGTAAGGATACGCAAAAACAAAATTCTTCCTTCTGGTATTTTAAGCAAAGAGCAATAGTTAGATGAAGTTAGCTTCTTGAAATACAGTATGAGGGAGACAGAAGAGCCCTTTTGTTTTCAAAATGAGCAGGTATTATCATCACCAGTCATCATCAGTATGTCAGATATCTTCCCCCATGGAAAAAAAAAAAGGAAAGAAAAGTCTAAAAGTCTGTAGCAGTTTTTAGACGCATTTAAGGAAGAGTATCTTCAGCCCACACATCATTTAAGAAATATAATATCAAAGAATAATAATATAACTAGAAGCTGTAACAGGGTCTTATAATCTTACCTTGGTGTTTATGTTCACTGATATCCATGAGATACAATAAGATAAGGCTTTTTCTCTTCCATTCCCATTAGTTTTGCAGTAGAATAAAAATGTTGAACAGTATTCTCTAAATCAAATATGGAATCATCATGTAAATACTTACAAGTGAATAATGTATTATAGTTCATAAAAAGGGTTATTTACTGAGTGAAGTTTCAAGAGCAATATCCCATAGTATTATTTACATTGTGAAAAGATAATTTGTGTTTAGGTGAATATTTTTCACAAAGAACACCTGTAAAACAAGCCTAAGATAGTCTATCTTAGCCAAGAGAGCAAACCTAGGCATGTTCATAAATAGCCATCAGAAAGTTCCAAAAATTGTGGACTGATGCTCATAAAATATTTGAGTGCATCTTTATGCAAACGTTTCATTTAACACAAAACTATCTCATTGGAGTTAGCAAATCACAAAATAATAAAAGAAAACCCACATAGATTAAAATATTTGATTGTTACAGGTATTTATTTTAAAAGAAACTTACCGCAGGAACTATTTTAATGACTTTATGAAAATATTATTTAGTAACTAAGGGGTCAGGGAATCTTATTAATGATTTTCTAAAATGTAAAGCGGGAAGGGCATGTCAAATTCTGAAAATACCACATTAATTCATAAAACTTTATTAAGGCATTAGTAAGACAGAAAGCTCTTCAACTGATTTACTTTTGCTTTTGTAAGGTTATAACCACGTGGCAAGGACACAGGATTAAAAAAGGAGACACAACTTTTACATGAAGATAGGACTACAAGTCATCAATAATAGTTTTACTGTAGCAGAATCTTGTGACATCAATTACTTAGCATAATTATAATGCCAATTTAAGAAATCTAGTGGGTCTATTTATTTTGGTGTAAAGCTTGATTGGAGAAGTTCAGAAAAACATCCATAATTTGCTACTTTTTCTTTACCTCTAACATTATGCTTTCTCTGCCAGCCCTCACTCCACATCCTCTGACTCAGAGACTATTTGGAGAGGGCACCTGTTTTAAATGGATCCACAGGAAATACCTATGTTGTCTTTTCATGCATCTGGTTGGCTGAAATGTGATCATGATTAAAAACAAAATGCTACCCACAGGCTGATGCAACTTCGATGTGACAACATTTACTGGAAGGCAGAGGAAATCCAGTTTATATTTATTTTTCTTGCATTAAGTGCTGGGATTGTAGCGTGGGGAAAAAAGTAAAAGGGTAAAACCAGTCTGCCCCGCCCCGACATGATTAGTATATTGAAGTCGCACACACATGGGTTTTACAGAACTGTTTTAAAGCTGAACTCAGAAACAATTATCGGACACTTTTTTTATAGCTTTTTTTATGGATATACCTCATGTCCAAAGCTCATGAGTTATAAAGATATGTTACTAACCTCTTGTAGAAAAGCGCACTGAGAGCGGAAAGTACAGGAGAGTCTGATAATCATGAACGGTCGCCTGTCAACACTAACACTCCCACAGGCCCGAAGACCGCCAGCCGCACCCCGTGCCCGCATTTACACCCCACGTTCGCACTCCTGCCCCGTGCCCCTCCGGGCACCCGCTCTGGGCCCACCACAACCACGCCAGGGCGCCCGGCCACCAGTTCCCAGGCCGCCCGCCCACGCCCGGGACGCCCACGCAGCCCCGGGGTCCCGCCGGCGCACGAGCAGAGCGGCGGGAGTGACGACAGCGATGACGCCGCGCCGCCCGGCTGGCCGCGCCCGGCCGCGGGGAGCGCCCGCACTCGCCGCCCCGCGCGCACTCGCCGCCCGCGCGCTCGCGGCCGCGTCGGTCCCGCGGGGCGCGCGCCCCGCCCCCGCCCCGCCCCGCGCCCGCCGCGCCCGGGTTCCCACGGCGCCCGCCCCCGCGCGCCCGCCGCCCGTGCCCCTCCTCCGCGCCGCTCCGCCCGCCCAGGCCTGTGGCGAACATGGCGCTTGTCCCCTGCCAGGTGCTGCGGGTGGCCATCCTGCTGTCCTACTGCTCTATCCTGTGCAACTATAAGGCCATCGAAATGCCCTCGCATCAGACGTACGGAGGGAGCTGGAAGTTCCTGACGTTCATTGATCTGGTAAGGCCGTGCCCTCCCCTCTCCCCGTGCGCCCTGCACCCGGTGCCGGTGTGTGTTTGTGGGTGCGCGAGCATCGTCGCGCGTGCGCGCCTCCCGCACCCACCCTTGTCTCGCCTCTTCCCCAGTGATTGCGTCTAACGGCTTGGCCGCCCCCGCAGTGGCACATCCTGAACCACCCACTGTTACCTGGTGGCTGGGGAACCAATGGAGGTGGGGCGCAGCCAGGTGGTGGGGTGTTTGCAGGGGGAAGCAGAACTGCTTCTAAGAGGTGACACGGGAAGATTCTTTACCTAACAAAAGCATCGGACGACCTTGACCATGAATGGCCTGAGACCCATTCGCTCTCAAGGTGCTTCTCAGAGCACCCACCGTGGGATAAACTTGAAGCAACTGAAGGAAATTGGGTATTGTCTAGATATTTGGCGCTTCACCCGAAAAGACCCAAATCCTCTCCCTAAGGGAGAGAAAACACCTAATAAAGTCATTTTTGCATCTGTTTTTGCCCATTGTCAGTCATTTATTCCAACTTTCCCCCCAGAAACATTAGGTAGGAGAGAATTTCAAAATTGTAAAAGTTTGCATAAGCAGCTCCTCTGTTGGCACAGTATGCCAGTTTTGAAGGTGCAGGATGTGGTTATTATTTTTAAAGCCCGATACTTACGACACTAAAGGAGTTCCCGCAGAGAATTAGAACATGGTATAAAGTCCAATAATGAGTGGCTGGACCTAGGAACTGTAGGGTGAAGATAGGGTTCACTCACACACTACAGGGTTATCAGGAAGAGGGTTAAAAGAAAAGCCATGAAGTTCTAGAGAGCCCTGTTAGAGAAAATGTAGAACCAATTCCAAGATCATACACAAAGTTGGCTCCTCCAGGAAGATGATAATCTCTTTTGTTGAGTTCATTTTGATGAAGAGAACTTGATACCTGGTTTAAGATACGTCCAATGATTTAGAATCTTGCAAAAAAAATAAAAATTGCAGTCTGAGGCTTTTCGTTTAGAAACACCACCTAATTATTTGCATTATATTAAATATTTTCAGAGAGGAATTTAAATTCTTTCCCCAGCCGTCTCCAAACTGTGCACATACCTTGAGACACACAAAACTTTCTGGGGCATAAGAGTGTTGCAAAAGTTTCAAGTTTCAGATCCTCAACTTCCACCTCCTTCTTGAAACTAATCTTGTCTCTGAACAGGCATGATGCCTGCCACTTGTCCTTTCTTATTCCCCATTCATCCAAGTGGGAAGCACATGACAAGGGTCTGTACTGCATTTTTCTTTCAGTTCCTTTTAGCATTCAGTAGATAGATAGCTGTCACCAGGACTATCTTCATACTTGATTGAAAAATGAAGTTGGAGTTGTTTTGACAGAAAGTCTTCTTGGGTTGATTGGCTTGTCAATGAGGATTGGCTTTGCCAATTATTTTATTTAGCAGACATTTTCCAGGGATTGAATGAGCTAAACGAGGTTCTGATACATGTGTATATAAAGATAAAGCACGTATACTCTATATAGACCGTCACAGAACATGTCCTTTTTTAACCAAGTGTTTAAACTCATGTAAAGATGTTTAGATGCTATTTAAAAATATGTGCATAGATTTTCAGAATTCTTTTAGGGGCTCTGTGAGCAAAACTTGTTTTGGATTATAACCTTATCCCATTCCTAAGGCAGACCTCACTGAGAGCTCATTTGAGAGTTGCCAAGGAGCAGTGCTGAGCTAAAATACTGACGGAGCTGCTATCAAAGCCAGAGGCATTGGGACCTACCCTAACAGGTCTCAGCAGCAGCCTTGCAGAAGATGCTATATTTTGGCGTAAGAGGAAGGAAGCAGAAATCAAGGGTGTTGGCTAACGCAAGAAAGATCTGTTTCTCCCATTCACATTGCTTACTGCATGTTAAAATAGAAGGCTCACAAGAAACAATATACGTCTCATAACCTTTGTGTGACATGAAACTGTAGTAGAATCAATTTGATATGTTTGTTGTACAATTTATGTTTTAGGATTTGATGACTGGACTTGCCTATTTTATATAACACTAATCACCAAAAATACTTTTTTGTCTCCCAGAATTCAGACAATACATTCAAGTTTAAAACTTTTACTTAGTTTCATATTTAATTCCAGTCTGTATAGGGCCTTTAGCCAATCGGTGGAACTTTTTACTCTGTGGCTCTTGATCGAAATATAATAATTATCTTTAACCAAGAGTTCCTATGAGAGAGTGTGTTTAAAATATATTCATGAGAACACTCATGCAAAGTGCCATTCTTTTTATTATTCAAGATTTAAAGTCCTCAGAGCTTTAGCATTGTACAGCTGTTAAAACAACCAACCTGTCAATCCTTGGTAATGGCATGAGTAGATTAAGCTACTATAATTTGGCCATTTAGCTTTTCTTTTTTTATGTTAAGAAAACCCAGTAAACTTTATTACCTAGTGCCTTACACAATTTTAATGATTCTGAGTTTATTGGTGTAATTTTGGAAGAAGATTAACTTCTCAGAATTTTCATAAGAGGGCCCTTTTTCTAGCCAGTTCGGATTGCACAGAGTCGGGGCATTTATCCTGATGGCCACAGTTGGGTTCCATGTTCCATGGCATCAGTTACCAGGATGTGAGTCAGGATTCTCAGGCTACACATACCCAGGAGCACATGGATATGTGGTAGTGTCTGTTCCAGCTGTGTTCTCTTTTTCTAGTGATGAAAAACTAAGAGAGTTAAAGTGCTTTTGGAAAACGCAAATTAGTAAATGGAAAAAGAACACTGGCTTGGTTTGGTAGGCAGAGTAATGGGCCTCCAAAGATGTCCACGTCCTAATGCCTGTGCCCCGTGACTATGTTAAGTTACATGGCAAAGGGGAATCAAGATTGCAGATGGAATTGCTAATTAACCGATTAGCTAATATCCCTTAAAATAGGGATATTATCCTGGATTATCCAGTTGGGTCCAGTATAATTACAAGAGGCCTTAAAAATGAAATAGGAAAACAGAAGAGACAGCTGGCAGAAGATGTGACTGGAGAGGACAGTTGCAGAGAGATGCAGCAATGCTGGCTGTGAAGAGAAAGAGGGGCCATGGGAACGTGGAAGGTATCTAGAAGCTGCATACCTCAGAGTTTTAAAGTTCTAAAATCTAGAACTTCTCCCCTAGTGCTTCTTGAAGGAATACAGCCCTTTTGAAACCTTTGTTTTAGCCCAGTGAGACCTCCTTCTGACCTCCAGAATTATAAAATAATAAATTCGTGTTGTTTACACCACAACATTTATGATAATTTGTTCCTATAGTAATAGAATACTTGTACACCTGGCTTTACAGACTCTGATCTAGAAAAAAAAAAAACTTAACTGTTTTTATACTTACATGAACTAAGCTCAGTGATTCAGCTAGTTTTATATGTGGTTAATTGGTTAATTTTAGCGTTAACCACAATATAGGCATTGCCTGCTTCATCTATGAAAGTGTGTGGAGGAGGGACATATACATGTATTATGTCTGTACGTATAAAAATGGGCATTATGAGAATCTCTAAAGATGGAACAACTTTGGAAAAACTAGGTCTTTCTTTTACCGTGCAGCATTTCAGAAACTATTTTTATGTAACATGCCAGGCGATGGGAAGGAATACTATTAACTGGAAATCAACTGGAAAGAAAGGAAATTTAAGCTGACCGATCTTCAACTATTTATTTCCTTAGTATCACAGCTGGCAAATTTTCTTCCCATGATGCATTATTAATTCACTTATTCACTAGCTAGATAATAATTCTCAAAGTTACATAATAATTGATCCCAAATAAAAAGGAAGCAGCAGAATAAAACCAGCATAAATAAAAGAACAAGGCAAATGTAGTTTGAGAACTCAAAGTAGTAGTTGGAGTATGATAGGTGTTTAGTCAAAGTTTGAATAAATGGAAACTTTCTCTTTTGAATGATACTCTTTTCTTGTTCTTCCCAAATCATCCAGGGTAATAGCAGTTAAAAAAAAATCATCAACCACGGGCGGTGCCTGTGGCTCAAGGAGTGGGGTGCTGGCCCCATATACTGGAGGTGGTGGGTTTAAGCCCAACCCTAGCCAAAACTGCAAAAAAAAAAAAAATCAACCACAACCATATTTAAGTGTATAGGATACATTTATTATTTTGAAGGCATATATACTTCTGACATATAGGGTAGACTGTCTAACAAATGAGTCAGAATTGAGTTGTTTGAAAACCATGAACTGGACATATGTTATATAAAAGTTGATACTGGATTTATGACTTCTGGATTTTTAAAGATTGAAACAGAGAGAAACAGAGGTCTGGCTAGCTCATTTGCTGTACTTTGTGGCACTCGCTGTTTTGAGAGTCATCATTTCGTAGCGCTGTATCATGCTCATTATATCTCCTGCCCTCACTTTGTCATCCAGACATTGGCAGATTGTCCTGGTTAAACCCTGCCTCCTCCAAGTGGGAGCTGAGAACCAGCAGGATCAACTTTCTCTGGGAGCCTGTTAGCAATGTGGCATCCTCAGCCCTACCCCAGATCTTCTAAGTCAGAATCTGCATTTTAATAAGATCATTAGATGATTCCCAGATACATTCTAGTTCAATAAGTGCTGCTCTCAGCCACACTGATTTTGTGTTGTACTTTAATATGGAACAGCTGTAGGACCCAGCCTTAATATATTCTGGCTACTTTCAGAAAGTACTTAAGGTGACTTTCACTGTGACATAATTCAAAACATGTGAAAAATGACAGTTCAAAAATAAAAGAGAAAGATACGTATCAGATATCAGAGATGAATTAGTTATTGCAATTGAGAAATAAATTTAGATAATCTTCAGGGCATTGAAGGTAAAAAAGGATGAATTGCATTATCCCTGGTGCTGGAATAAAGGAAGCATAACAGTTTATCAGGAAAAATAAAATTCTTTCCAGGCACTTCCTTTCAAGGTTATTACTCAGATCCTTTTATAAAGAATGTCAGATAGCAAAGTAGATAATGCCTTAGACTGGTGTTTAGCAGAATATATAGAAATATTCTTATAGTTCATATTTCTTACATGAAGGTTTTATGAAATCCAAAGGCATGGTCTTATGTTTTGGCTGTGTATGTAGAAGTCGAAGGTAATATAAATCTGGGTACTTTTTTTTTATTATCTAAATCCGAATTGCAAAAGAATTTAAGAAAACCACAGAGGGAGTGGATAAATAAAGGCTCAGATGTGGAAAAGCTTAGAGTATACAAAAGCAGGAAATGGTCAAGTACACTTGGAGGGTACAATTTTTGCAGTTAGACATGCTGAGCATTTTCGACATTTAAAAAAATGTTGGTAAAATCAACTGTATAAGTATACTAAATTTTACATTTGAGTTATTCTTATGTTTACTTATATACATATCATAAAATATAGTCTTGATTCTAGTTCATGGCTTAATTTTATTCATTCATTTATTTATTTTTTGAATAAATGTTGCCCTGGGTAGAGTGCCATGGCGTCATAGCTGACAGCAACCTCCAACTCTTGGGCTCAAGTGATCCTCTTGCTTTAATTTTTCTACTGTTAGTAGAGATGGGGGTCTTGCTTTTTGTTCAGGCTCGTCTCGAACTCGTGAGCTTAAGCAATCCACCCACCTCGGCCTCCCAGAGTGGTAGGATTACAGGAGTGAGCCATGTGTCTGGCCCATAGCATAATTTTAAGTAGGAAATAAAATATCTTGAAAAGAGATTGTGTATGTCATTACATAGCTAGGGCACTTAGTTTTGCCAATCAAAGCCACACAGTGCCATGTGAAGGCCAATAGTTCATTGAGTACTCAGAGAACAAAACAAAATTAGGTGCATTTTTATTTGTTTTTTAGTTTTTGGCTTTTCTTGGATGTTAACACAAAGAGGGTGAAACTGCAAATTTTTTTCTTTAGGAAACTCAGACTTGATAACTTGAAGGATTAAAATTAAATTCTTCCCGGGGAAGAATCGTGAGAATAATGCTTTGCTTAGTTCCTCTTCACCTTCTTTGCACGTGTTTCTTTTGGATCAGACATAAAAGAGGGGCCTGGTTTTGTTGGAGTGGGAGACACAGTGGATGATATAATCACCCATTCCCTCTCTTAGTTGCAAATGCAAATTACAGAAAGTCATCTGACCACTGGTTGAGGTCACTGCTTTTCCCTTCCCTCGTATCCCCTCATATCTGGTATAACATTTAGCAAAATTGGTAACTACTCTTGAGGGTTTTCATTTGTTTCTGTGTTCCTCTGAAGTGTCATGTGTTTCTGTGGAAGCTTGAACAATAGTATAGTTTTCCACATTGAATCAGATACTCATGTGATCTAAGCGTGCTTGGAAAAATCTCACTGCTTAGGATTCTGTAACAACGTCGCTTTCTTTTGTGCTGCCTGTGGCTGACCAGTTAGAGTCCAGTTGTTACCTGCAGGGTCGTCCCCTCTGAATGCAGTGAGAACAGAGTTCTCTGTGAAAGTAAGACGCCCCTTGATCAGCTCCCTCATAGGAGGGAACAAGATATGGGGTGGAAGCATGTAATTCTAAAAAGCCAGATAATGTTCCAGTCTCTTCATACTGACTTATATTTAGTCCTGCAAGGATGTGTTATAATTTCAAAAGCAATACAGATTCATGATAGAAAATTTGTACAACACAGGAAAATGTAGGAAAGAAAATATATTTCATCTTAATTCTCCCTAATTTTCCTCGCATCTTAGCATTTTAGTGTTTCAAGATGGTATTTGTTTTGGAACTTTATGCACATACAGAAGCTCACATACAGAGTTAGACTGCATTATAAATATGTATACGTATATATTTGTGTGTGTATGTAGATTTCATAAAAATCATATTCTTTATAAAAATTATTTTAAAATGACAATCATCCAGAGATACAAATATTAGTATCTTGATATTTGCCTTTTTAGTTGTATGTGTACCTTTAAAAAAAACAAGTTTAATATATACGTATGGTTTTTATAAATGTGTACACCAACATTTAATCTTTTTGGTGCATAGTTCTATAAGGTTTACCACTTTTAATCTTTTTGGTGCATAGTTCTATGAGTTTTGACAGATGCACAAAATTGTATAATCCTCACCACAATCACCTAAAAACATTCCTGTGTTGCCTCTTTATAATCAAACCCGCACCTGAATCTTCTGGGTTTTTTTGAGACAGTCTTCCTGTGTCACCCTCGTAGAGTGCTGTGGCATCACAGCTCACAGCAACCTCAAACTTTTGGGCTGAAGTGATTCTCTTACCTCAGTAGCTGGGACTACAGGTGCCTGCCACATTGCCTGGCTATTTTTCAGTTGTAGCTGTCGTTGTTTGGCAGGCCCAGGCTGGGTTTGAACCCGCCAGCTCTGTTGTATGTGGCTGGCACCCTAGCTGCTGAGCCACAGGGTGCTGAGCTTCCTTGCCTGAATCTTACCCGCTATGGATTTGTTGTTGATCTCTGTAGTTTCATCTTTTCTAGGAATGGGATTTCTGGCCATATGATAAGTGTATGTTTAACTATATAAGAGACCACCAAATGGTTTTCCAGAGTGTAGGTGCCGTGGTGCATTGTCACCAGCAATGTGTGACAGTTCCACAATGTGTGATGGTTCTACACATTGGAACTCACATATGTCTTTCTCAGTTCATGGTGTTGTCAATTTTTCTTTTATTTCAGCTATTCTGAGAAGCATGTAGTGGTATCTCGTTGTTGTAATATGAGTTTCTCACGTGACTAATGATGTTACGTATCTTTCTTGTGCAATTTTATCTCATACACACACGTGTGAACACACACGTATCTTCTTTGTAAAGTGTCTATGCAAATATTTTTGGGTTGTTTTCATATTATTGAGCTTATTTATTACTTTGTCAATAAAAGTTCTTTGTCAATATGGAAACATCTTCTCTGTCTTTGGTTTATCTTTTCATTTCATTAGTAGTTTTTTTGCAAAAGTTTATTAATTTGATAACATCCTATTTATGAAGTTTTTCTGTATGGAACATGCTTTTTATGTTGTATCTAAGAACTTTTTGTCTAACACAGGGTCATGAAGATTTTCTCTTACGTTTTCTTCTAGAGCTTTTATATTTTCAGGTTTTACATTTTGTTGTATGATCCTTTTTTAAAATATTACGTGCAAATATTCAGCATCATTGAATTACCTTGGCAGTTTTGTCAAAAATCAGTCGGTTACATTTGTGAGTCAGTTTCTGGACTCTCTGTTCTATTTCACTGATATGACTGTTCACAGTAGTAAGTCTCGAATGGAGATAGTGTGAAATCCTCCAACTTTGTTGTTTTTCAAAATTTGTTTAGGCTACTCTAATTACATTTACCTTCTGTTTTAATTTTAGAATAATCTTGTCAATATGCTATTGAGACTTTTGAGTAGGATTTCAGTGTATCTATATAACAATTTGGGGAAAACTGACATCCTAACTGTATTTATTTTCTAACCCAAAGACTTGATATATGTCTATTTATTTAGATTCTTTATTTCTTTCATTTGTGTTTTGTAGGTGTTAGCATGTAACTCATGCACATATTTTTTTAGATTTATACCTAATTATTTTATTTTGTATTTTAGTTATTATAAATGGTACTTTTAAAAGTTATCCTTTTACTAACCTTTTTCTTAGTGTGTTTGTTTTGCTATTGCAGAATACCACTTCCTAAGCAATTTATAAAGAATATAAATTTATGTCTTATAGTTCTGGAGGCTGGGAAGTCCAAGAACATGGTGCTGGCATCTGGTGAGGGCTTCCTTGCTCCACCATGGTAGGCAGAAGGCATCACAGGGCAAGAGAAGTTTCTGAGAGTGAGCCAAACTGGCTTTTATAACAGATCCACTCTTGGGATAACTAATCTACTCCTATGGTAACTCATTAATCCAGTAACCAACTGGTCCACAAATCCATGAATCCATGACTTAGTCATCTCTTAAAGGAGCACTTAATACTGTTCCATTGGGGATTAAGTTTCAACACGACCTTTTTGGACACAAACATTCAAACTGCAGCAACTTTTTATATTTAATTGACATTTTTATTGAGATTCACATCACTTGTAAGCAGTAAGACAGATCTTACACAGCTGTGATTCCCAACCCTGAGGCTGCAGACAGGTACCAGTCCACGGTGCGTTAGGAACAAGGCTGCACAGCAGGAAATGAGCGGTGAGTGAGCATGAGGAGCTTCATCTGTAGCTGCAGCCGCTCCCCATCACTGGCATCACTGCCTGAGCTCCTCCACCTGTCACATTGTAGCAGCATTAGAGTCTCATAGGAACCACAAACCCCACTGTAAATTGCACATGCCAGGGATCGGCGTCGTGTGGTCCTTATGAGAATTAATGCCTGATGATGTGAGGCAGAGCTAAGGTGGTGATGCTAGTGTTCAGGAGCGGCTGCCAGTACAGATTGTCATGAGAGGTTTGACTGCACAGAGAACATAATCAATCAGTTGCTTGCAGACTCATATCAAAACCCTCTCAGGGAGTAGCAGATGACAAGCTGCATCTGGTGGCAGGCTTTAAGTCAGAATCTGACCATTTAGTTACAGGGAAAACAAGTTCAGGGTGCCCACTGATTCTTCATCATGGTGACTTGTGTAATAGTTTCATTATATATTCCAAAGTGACAGTAATGGAAATAAAGTGCACAATAGATGGAATGTTCTTTTATCATCCCAAAAGCACACCCCATCCACAATCCATGGAAAAATCAACCTCCATGAAACTGGTTCCTGGTGCCAAGAAGGTTGGGGATGCTGCTGTAGAGACCCAGTTTTCCCCAGTGGTTACGTCTTGTAAACCTATAGGACGGTATCACAACCAGGATATTGATAATGAAACAGTCAAGATATGGAAGCTTTCCATTGCCACAAGGATTCCTTGTGTGGCCCTTTTGACACACCACCTTCTCCCTCTGTCCCATCCCTGAACCCTGGTGTTTATTGATTCATTGTCCATTTCTATCATTCTGTCATTTTAAGAATATTATCTAAATGAGATAATACAAATAGGACTTTAGGGACTGCCTCTTTTTCACTCAGGATAATTTCCTGAAGGAATCATCGAGGTGTCATACCTATTGGTGGTTGTTCCTTTTCATTGCTAAGTAGTATTTCATGGTATGAATCCGCCATAGTTTGTTTAACCACTGAGCCATTAAAAGACATTTGGATTGCTTCTCGTTTGGGACTATTATAAATACAGCTGCTATGAGCATTCAGGCACAATTTTTTGTGTAACCCTAAGTTTTTATTTTTCTGGCATAAATACCCAGGAGGGCAATTGCTGAGTAATATGATCGTTGCAATTTTAGTTTCAAAAAAAGCTATGAAATTGTTGTTCAGAACCATTTTACATCTTACATCACTACCAGAAATGTGTAAGTGATACAAATTCCTCTGATTCTCACCACTTCATGTTGTATTATTATTATTTTTTTTAGTCATTTTGATTGGTGTGTAGTGACATCACATTGTGGTTTTAATTTGAATTTCTTTAATGACTAATGATTTTCATGTGCTTATTTGCCATCTTTAGTGAAACATATTGTATTATTTTGTTAAATTTTACTTTCCGGTTGTTTATTGTTACCAGGTAGAGACATATTCGATTTTTGCATATTGACCTTATATCCTGTGATTTTTCTAAACTCGTTTATTCTAGGAACTTTGTTGTAGTTTCCTAGAATTTACTTTTTTGTGTGTAGACAATCATGTCACCTAAAATAGGGACATTTTTATTTCTTCCTTTCCAATTTGTACAGTTTTTATTTCTTTTTAATGGTTTATTGTATTGGTAGAGACTTACAGTATGATTTTGAATACATCTGGTAAGAGCAGATATCTTCACTTTTTTCCTTTCTTAGGAGGAAAACATTCAGTGTTTTGCAGGTAAGTATGATGTTAGTGACAGGCGTTTGTTTGTTTTGGTACCTGCCTTTTATTAGTTCAAGTGAGATTCTGTCTATTCTTAGTTTTGTATAAATGGATGTTGAATTTTGTTATGTGCTTTGACTGTGTCTACTTCTATATGGCTTTTATTGATTTTTTTCAATTCTTTTAAAAAATAAATTTTATTGTGTATATTTAAGGTATACAACATGATTTCCTGGGATATATACACAGAAAGCAAAAAAGTTACAAAGAGTGAGGCAAATTATGTCCATTATCTCACATAGTTACTTATTTTTTGGTTTGGTGGCAGGAGCATGTATCCAAAACGTGGTTCAGTTGGTAACAATGCAGTGTTTGTGTTGTACCTTAAATCTCTAGAGTTGTTCACCCTGCATTTTGCTGTTTTGTTTCCTCTCACCTGCATGTGTCCATGTCTTTCCCCACCCCACCCCTGCTCCTGCTAATCATGTTTTGTTCTCTATCTCTGTATATTTGATCAATTTTTAGATTCCACATATAAGTGAGATCATGTAATATTTGTCTTTTTTTGTCTGACTTATTTCGCTTAGCATAATGTCCTCCAGACTCAAACATGTTGTGGCAAATGGCAAGAACTCATTCTTTTTTACAAATGGGTAACATTCCACTGTGTATATATGCCATGGTTTCTTTATCCACTTACCTGTTGGCAGGTGCTTAGGTTGTTTTCATATCTTGGCTATTGTGAATAGTGCTTCAGTGAATACAGTAGTTCCAACGTCTTCATGAGTGGTTATTTCATTTCCTTTGGGTATATCTCCAGAGGCAGGATTGTTGGCTCTTATGGTAGCTCTATTTTTATTATTTATTTATTTGTTTATTTTTATTGTTGGAGATTCATTGAGGTTGCATAGAACCAAGTTACGCTGATTGCTTTTGAGAGCTAAGAAAGCCAAGGGGGGAAGGTGGGGAGGTATAAGGGGAGTGGAACACCTTTTGGGGGCGGGCACAATTATTTTAAATTTATTTAGAAAACTCTATACTGTGTTATGTAATGACTGTACCAATCTACATTTCCACCCACAGAGTACAAAGGTTTCTCCACACCCTTGCCAACATTTGTTATCTTTTGGTTTTTTGATAATAGCCATCGTATTGGGTATGAGGTGATTATCTCATAGTGGTTTTGATTTGCATGTCCCTGATGAATAATGATATTTAGCACCTTTTCATATGCCTATTCATGATTTTTATGTCTTTGGAGAAGTGTCTATTCATATTCAGGTCTTTTGCTCATATTTTTACTGTTTTTCCCCCTACTACTGAGTTGTATGAGTTCTTTATAAATTTCAACTATTAACCCCTTATCACATACATGGTCTGCAAATGTTTTTTTTCAGTTTGTGAGCTGCTGTTCCATTGTGTTGATAATTTCCCTGGCTGTGCAGAAATTTTTTAGTTTGATGTAGTCCCATTGATTTATTTTTCCTTTTGTGGCCTGAATTTTTGTAATATTTCAAAAATCATTGCTAAGGCTTTAACTTTTAGCTTATCTACATAGAGGTGTGTAGGGTGAGTTTTTGGTAGAAAACACAGAACTCATAGTTTTTTTAGGTTTATTTTTTACTTTGTTACTTTGGTATATTATGGGGGTACAAATGTTGTGGTTATGAATTGTGTTTGTACAGTTTGAGTCAAAGTTGTGAGTGTGCCCATCTTTTAGATAGTGTGCGCTGTACCCGTTAGGTGTGAATTACCCCTCCCTTCCTGCCTTTTTTCACCTTCTTGTGTTCTATTGAGTTTTACTATCAATTGTGCACATGGATGTCGATCAGTTAGTTCCAACTTAATAGTATATGTGGTTTTGTTTTTCCATTTTTTTTTTTTTTTTTGAGGCAGAGTCTCACTTTCTCACCCTTGGTAGTGTGCTATGGCGTCACAGTTCATAGCAAACCCAAACTCTTGGGCTTAAGCAATTCTTTTGCCTCAGTTTCCCATGTTGCTGGGACTACAGGAGCCTGCCACAGTGCCTGGCTATTTTTAGAGATGGGGTCTTGCTCTGATTCAGGCTGGTCTTGAACTTGTGAGCTCAGGCAATCCACCCACCTCAGCCTCTCTGAGTGCTAGGATTACAGGCATGAGCCACCACACTCAGCTTTATTTTTCTATTCTTAAAATACTTCATTTAGGAGAATGGCTTCCAGTTCCATCTAAGTGGTTATAAAAGTATTAGTTCACCATTTTTTGGGGCTGAGTATTGTATACATATACCACATTTTATTAATCCATTCATGTACTGATGGGCACTTGAGTTGATTCCACGTCTTTGTGATTATGAATTGTGCTGCAATAAACATTCAAGTGCACATATCTTTTTTATGAAATGACTTTTTTCCCTTTAGGTAAATACCCAATAGTGGGATATTGGATAAAATGGTAGATCTATTTTTAGTTCTTTGAAGAATCACTGTATGACTTTCCATAGAGGACTTTTGAAAATTTTTGAAGTTTAATTTGATAATCTCTAATCTTTAATAGGTACTATCTATATTCAATGTGATTATTAAAATGGGTGGATTTAGGTATAAATCCTAAATGTAGGATGTAGGATTCATCATTTGTTATCTGTTATCCTGTACCCATAGGAATGGAAGAATCCTGCCTTCTTCTTGGTTATTTGAATATTTTTTAGTACTTCATTTCAATTTATCTTTTGGGTGTTTGTATATACCTCTTCGAATTATTATTTTAGTAGTCGTTCTAGGGTTTACCATATACATATCTAGCATTGCATCATCTACTTGGAGTGAATAGTTTACTACTCCAAGTAAAACATATAAGCCTTGTAACTCTACCCTTCCCACTTCATGGGATAGTTATCATATTTATTACATCTGCATAAATGGAAAACCTCATAAATCATGTTATAATTTTTGCTATTAACAGTAAAATACATTACAAAGTTGGTAGAATAAAATAGTCTGTTGTTTACTCAGATATTTGCCATTTTTGTTGCTGTTTTCAGTTCTTAAGTTTATATTCCCCTCTGGTGTCATTTCAGTTTAGCCTAAGAATTTATTTTGGCATTTTATTGTAAGGTGGCCTACTGCAACAATTCTTGTAGTTTTCCTTTCACCTGAAAATACCTTTATTTTGCTTGTATTCCTGAAGGATACTTTTGCCGTCTAAAAAGTTTTGGTTAACAGTTTTCTTTCATCACTTGAAAGATGTTGTGCTACTGTCATCTGGCCACCGTGATTACTCTGGAAAAACCTGTGGTCATTTAAACCATTGCTCTCCTGAATGTAATGTGTTGTTTTTCTGAGTTGCTTTTATTATTTTTTTTCTTGTCTTTGATTTTCAGCTGTCTGATTATGATATGCCTGAGCATAGTTGTATGAGTTTATCCTGATGGGGGTTGGTTGAGCTACTTAAATCTGATGGGGGTTGGTTGAGCTACTTAAATCTGCAATTGTATATCTTTCACTCAATTGGAGACGTTTTCAACAATGATTCCTTCAGGTTGCGGAGAGGGGCAAGATGGTCAACTGGAAGCAGCTTCCGACAGAGGCTCCTGTCTAAAAGGAAAGATAACCTCCAGAAACTACCCAATTGAGCTGAAGACTGGGAGCCCAGCTGAGAAAGAGAGAAGTGATAACTGCAGGTCACCCCTGAGGCAAACTGCGACTTCCAGAAACCAAGCTTCAGGCAGAAAAACTGAACTAAAGTTTTCCGCCATTCTGAACTTCCAGGACTCCCTTCCCTCCTTACCTGACGCACCAGAAGCCTGACCTCTGATGAAACTGAGGGAGGAGGACTTGAGCAGTGCCCAACCACCCTATCTGCTGGACCAGGTGGCCCGCCAGGTAAGAGACTCTGGGGCCCCCACCCAGCCCCTGCCAGCCCACAGTCCAGGGATGCCATCGAGACCCCTGCGTGGCTCCAATCCGTGCCACACTGGGCCTTGGCAAGCCACCCACAGCAGTGAGGAACTCTACCAGGACCCCCGCTGGGCCTTTGCCCACAGCAGCAGTGGCCATGAACTCTGCTGGGACCCCCTGGTGACCCAATTTGCACCCCGCCAGGCCTTAGCCTGCCGCCAGCAGCAGCCAGGAAGTCTCTTGGGACTCCCGCGTGGTGCTGATCTGCGCCCTGCCTGGCCTTAGCCTGCTGCCCGCTGAGACCCCTGCCTGGCTCCAATCCGTGCCCTAGGTCCACCCCCCACAACGGCCAGGAACTCCAGTCTGCCCGAACCCCTGCGTGGCCCAGATAGGCACCCCACCAGCAACGGCAAGGAAGTCTGCTAGGACTCCCTTCCCGCATGGATCTGTGCCCTGCCAAGCCTCAGCCTGCCGCCCGCCAGGACCCCCGCCTGGCTCCGATCTGTGGCCCTGGCCTGCCACCCACAGCAGCCAGGAACTCCACTCCACCAGGACCCCTGCCTGGCCCCAATTGGCACCCCGTTGGGCCTTGACCCACTGCCAGCAGTGGCCAAGAACTCTGCAGGGACTCCCTTGCGGCTGCTTGGCACCCCACGGGCCTGGACCCCCGTGAGCAACAGCCGGGAAATCCCGGGTGGTGATCTGTGCCCCACCTGGCCTTGGCCTGCCGCCTGCCAGGAACCCCACTTGGCTCCAATCCGTGCCCAGGCCTGCTGCCCACAGTGGCCAGGAACTGCACTCCATGGAAACCCCTGCGCAGCCCTGATTGGCACCCCGCTGGTCCTTGGCCTGCTGCAAGCAGTGGCCAGGAACTCCGCTGAGACTCCCGCGTGGCCCCGATTTGCGCCTGCCACCAGCAGTGGCCAGGAAGTCTACTGGCACTCCTTCCCGCCAATCTGTGCCCCACCCGGCCTCGTCCCACCCGGCCCCCATCCGTGCCCAGGCCAGCCGCCATCCATCCGAAGCCCTTCTCCCAGCCAGAGACTGCTGGAGACCGGGCTCCCTTTGCAAAGGACTGGGTGCCCCATCCCATGCCCTGCTGCTTGATCTGGGTGTGCCACACTCTGGAGCTGCTCCCGCAGCCAGAACTCCCTGGGTGGGGCAGTCCCAGAGGAGCTACACAGGGTCCCTCCCTACAAAGATCCAGCAACAACAGAGTGATCCTGCCGGGGTCTGATCTGGGAGAGAAACCTTGCCAACTCTGAGGATGGTGATAGGCAACAGTGAAAAATAACCATGAGGCAGGATCAACAGAAAAACTCTGGCAATATGAATAATCAGAGTAGATCAACTCCCCCAAGGAATGACAAGGTAGATACAGCACAAGATCCCTTGCATAAGCAAATGGCTGAGATGTCAGAAATGGAATTCAGAATCTGGATAGCAAATAAGATCCACGGAATGGAGGAAAAGATGGAATTAGAGTTTCAGGCAGTAATCCAAAAGGTGACCCAAAAGATGTCTCAAGAATTCAACAAATTCAAAGACAAAATGACCAAAGATTTTGACACATTGAGACAAGAAGTTGCAGCCCCCAAAGATCTGAGAAATACAGTAGAATCCCTCAGTAACAGAATGGAGCAAAGCAGAAGAAAGGATTTCCGACATGGAAGACAAAGCTTTCGAATGCTCCCAAACGTCCAAAGAGGAAGAGAAATGGAAGTTAAAAATGGATCATTCTTTCAGACGACTCTGGGATAACTTGAAGAAAACCAATATTCGGCTTATAGGGATACCTGAAAACGATGAAGTGGCATCACAAGGCACAGAGACTCTTCTTTATGAGATTATGAAAGAAAACTTTCCAGATATGCCAAGAGATTCTGAAATTGAGATAGCAGACAGTTTCAGAACTCCAGCACAACTCAACCCGAATAAGACATCCCCTAGGCACATCATAATTAAAATGTTCACTAAATTTAATATGAAGGAGAAAATTCTGAAAGCAGCCAGACATAAGAAATCCATTACCTACAAAGGGAAGAATATTAGAATAACTACAGATCTCTCTGATCAAAGCTTTCAAGCTAGAAGAGAATGGTCATCGACTTTTAATCTCCTAAAAGAAAAGAACTTTCAACCCAGGATCCTGTACCCAGCTAAACTGAGTTTCATTTA
>CAUYRH010138310.1:0-15390 GCA_963574655.1 Perodicticus potto
CAAAACCAATCTCGCCCTATGCCCCTGAGGGCTAAGGCTATGAGGCGTCTCAGTCCCCGCCTTTAAGCTGCTCAGTCACTAGATTACTTGCTCCCACCCGATGCCTGTTCTGCGACCCTGAGGGTGGAGCTTTCCAGAGCAGTTCTCCCACAATGGCTCCACACAGCCCACCACCAAATACTGGCAGCTCTGTCTGGCTCAGTGGTCCAGTCTGGGGCCCCAGGCAACACTCAAAACCCCCCACACTCCTGCCCAAGTTCTCCCAAGGCAGTTCAACCGAGTGCCAAGTCCAAAAGAAACCCAAACAGCTCACAGGCAAGACCTTTCCAGCCTGCAATCCCACTGTTGCCCCACCCACAGCCGCCAACAGGATCAAACCGAAAGAACAGACGCAACCACTTGCCCAGTCTCTGCCACTTTTGCCTTCCTCAGGGTGTCCAGAAGCCTCACGCTGTCTCCCTGTGTCCCCAAGGGGAAGTTCCTGGGTAGATCCCACCTGCCAGAGATGCCTGAAGTCGTCTCTCCCCAGTCCCACCGTGCCCAGCCGCAAGGAAGCTGTTACTCGGCTGCCATCTTGCTCCCTGTGTCCGACAATGGGACATGTTAACGGAACGCCCAGCAGGCAGTTGATGAGGGGGACTTGAGGATGGGTGAGACTCCCATGTTTGGAATATGGACTGGATAGCACTAACATGGAAGCACAAGTTGAACTTGAAAAAGCCAATGAACTGCTGTGGAGGGCAAGACATAAAGACAAGAAACAGAGGGCCCAGAGTTGAGTTCTGGGGAACACTCACTGATTCAAAAAGTGTTAGGAACATTGAATAAACTTGCAAGTGATATGCTTCTCGAGTGCCAGTTGAACTCTTCTTTACTAAAGGTTAGGTAAAGTAACTTGACATTTTCAATGTTGACTATATAAACAGGCGTTCAAAGCCAGGCATGAAGTAGAAAATCCTTCTGAGATATACACAGAAGAAAATATTCCCATCTCTCATTTGTGATCTGTTCTGAAATTCTCAAAAGCAACAAAACCCAAGTACTTCAACTAAAAAGCTCGCCACTGAAGTTTGCTCTCATTCCAGTCCATTGGAGTGTACTTTTCCTCTTCTATTTCTGCTTTTGTCTCCACTTTGTAAAGAAGTTGTTTAAACCTGTGCATCAAATTCTTCCAAAGCAACCTAGCCACTAAGGGGAAATCAAAAAGGAAGTATAGCACATTTATAACAACTTTGCTGGGAGTGCATGGGGGAGGAAACCCAAGGGAGTGCTGTCCAGATCAGTGACCCTGGAGCCCTGGGAACGGTTAATTGGCAAACTGCAAAGGAACAGAATGCCAGAACCCAGAGCGGCTTGGGCAACCTTTTTAGGATGAAAAGATGATAGCTTTGGCAGTAACCATTTTTCACTTCCTTTCTTCCCAGCAGCCCTCTTCTTGTATATTAACAAAGACAGTACCTTTCTAGATGTCTAGAAGCAAGAGACTGGCTGGATGAGGGTGCACAGTCACTGTCTTAGGTAATGTTGAGGCACCAAACATCTTTTTGGAAGGTATGTTGAAATGAACATGTCTGATTTTTTACTGATGGAAGAGGAAATAGTTTTTCTACCAAGAATGTGTGTGTGTGTGCATGTGAGAATGTGTGTTACCAGCATCAGTTTGGATAGGTAAATGGAAACATTCCTCATGATTACCCTGCAATGAGGCAAGTGTGATGGAAACAATACACTTTTTTACTAAGTACATATCACATAGAAGCAGGACCCAGGTGCTTCCTTTCTAAAGGAAACTCCCAACAACATTGAATACTACTGAAATCCAATGTCAACAATGAAAATACATTGACAGAAAAGTCCAGGGATTCTCAAATCAAATTCTAAAAGAGTTATAATACTGTAAATTCAGCTCCCCAAACTACTAAAAGGGGGAGAAATTAAAAAGCAATTATTTACACGATCATGTTTGTGTCAAGTTTTAGCTAACTGCTTGTTCTACTGTAATTAATCTGGCACCTGTACAATGTAAACAAATTAGAACTATTTATAGCTCAAGTGGAAATGAGATATTGCCCAAGTGCACTTATAATAGAGCTTGTTGATATTCCTTCCAGTTATGCACTAGGACTTTTAACTCCACATGTTGCTTCACTTGTATGGACCTTCGTGAAACAAAATTCCAACAGTGGATCTTGTCAAACTTATTCTCAGATGTGCATATCAACTTGAGTAACTAGGCACTTGGTTTATTTGAGCCTAATAGGTGACTCTCATTGAAGATGTGTTAACTATTATCCGAACACCAAGTGCGTTTTTTAAAAGAAAGCAAAGTGGTGCAAACATTATGTGATTTTATGAGTCAGTCCCACTGGATGAAAGTCATGGTCATGATTCATATCATTTTACTGGTATAGCTGTCCCTAGAACCAGATAATAATTACATGTATACGAAAGGAAATGTATATCTGGCACAAAAGGGGAAAAATCTGTATTGAGATTACTTTCTTATTTTTTATTTATTTATTTATTTTTTTAATTTATTTTTTTGAGACAGAGCCTCAAGCTTTCACCCTAGATAGAGTGCTGTGGCATCACAGCTCACAGCAACCTCCAATTCCTGGGCTCAAGAGAGTCTCTCGCCTCCGCCTCCCAAGTAGCTGGGACTACAGGCTCCGGCCACAAAGCCCGGCCATTTTTTGGTTGCAGCCGTCATTGTTGTCTGGCGGCCCGGGCTGGATTCGAACCCGCCAGCTCAGGTGTACGTGGCTGGTGCCTTAGCCTGTTGAGCCACAGGCGCCAAGCCACTTTCTTATTTTTTAAAAAGTAACATCCCTCACTTAGCAAAAACAAATGAAAATTATATGTAAGACCACTGGTCTCGATTTTAAGCACAAAATATGTAAATTAGGTCTAAAGTAATTACGTGCACAATTGTAAGAAAAAATTTATTACAAGTTACTACTGAGACTACTGTGGTCCAAGATAATAATACCACCTGCTATATACTGCTTGCTTGTAGTTTACAAGGCACCTTTAAGTCTCTGAAAGGCCCATGAAGCAGATGCCGTAGTTACCCCTGCCCTGCAGATGAGAAAACGGAGACGGAGTGAGGGCAATTCCCCAAGCTTCTGCTGGAGAAGCTGGCTTTCAAGCTCTCACTGACCAGATTACAACGTCTGAGCACTTAATGACTATTTTTTCTCTTGACCAATAGCAATTTCACATGAAAGGTTGGGTGGGACTTGGGAATGTGGTTGAAATCATGGCTATGTTAATAATGCATTTTTAATATATTGCATTTTAAAATAATCTAAAATGATGATAATATAACGTCACCTACCTCGTTGGCTTGTTGTAATCTTTAAACGAGACATGCATGTAGTGCACCTTCAGGCACTGGAGTTAAACAGATTTCTCAACTAAACAATTACACCATTCAGTTGGGAATTGATATCATGGATTAATTTGGATCTGTCATAATAAAGGACATAAGATGCCAGAGCTATGAGGATAGTCCTGCCCTGGATGATTTCCTTAGGCTTCTCTTTACTTTCTCTACATAACTTTGTTAGAATTTCAGTAGGTTGTGAGCTTCTTGAAGGCAGAGGGAGGTGTTTTTAATCTGTATTTTCTCATAGAATCCACCACATGGTAGCCGTTCAGTAAACATTTGTTGAACATTCATTTGGTGCCAGGACACTGAAGCTACCTATCCATTAGAAGAATTGATATCAGCTTTGAGAGTTTCACTCTATTTGCTTCTCATGAGCTCCTTTAATTCTCTGGGATCTTAATTCTACTCTTAGCCATGCACTGCTGGATTCTAATCTGAGCAGATCTGATAATACACAGAAGAAGAGGGAGATAAAAGGAGAGAATAAGAGAAAGATAGAAATAACGAGAGCACATAGAAAAAGAGAGGAAAAAAGAATTAATAAATTTCCTTTTCCCTTTCCCCAAATACCATTCAATATATATTGTATGATGTTTTTACTATGACCATTTAAGCTTTTTTACTAAAAAAATTAAAAAGTGTATGCATCTGTTGATTTCAGCACTGAAGTATTCCAATTAAAATGATGGCATAACTTGTGACCTGATTTGTCACTGCGGCTATTAGCCATGGGTTGGAGATTACTGGGAGTCTTGCAGTAGCAGAGAAAAAGGAAAACAGTATGATGCTTTGAAATCCACATACATGGCCCTACAGCAATTTGTATTACCTTGTCCTAGCTACTTAACCTCTTTAGGCCTCAATTTCTTCATCTTTAAAATAAGACAATTCTCTTTGGAAAACTGTCTAAGGGTCCAGAGTACAAGCTCTGGAGTGAGGTTTAAATGATGGCCTCAACATTCACTAGTAGGGTACCTTTGTGTGAATGTCATTTTCCTTATGAATGAAATACAATACTTATCTTATTAGGTAGGGACGAGACAAATTCAGAAAGAGCTCTGTTCTACACATTAGTAGACCTGCATCATTAAAAATTATACTCAATTATGCTACTTGTAATTTTGTCAATAAAAATTTTCAGAGATGTGTTTTGTTTCTCATTATATTTAATATATATATTTTATTTATACAACATCATACCTATTATACATGTATGTATATATGTTATACATAATATCTTTGTTTCTTTTTTTTTTTTTGAGACAGATTCTTACTATGTCACCCTTGGTAGAGTGCCATGGGGTCACAGCTCACAGCAACCTCCAATTCTTGGGCTTACGTGATTCTCTTGCCTCAGCCTCCCAAGTAGCTGGGACTATAGGCGCCCACCATAATGCCTGGCTATATTTTTGTTGTCGTTGTCATTGTTGTTTAGCTGACCCTGGCTGGGTTTGAACCCACCAGCCTCAGTGTATATAGCTGGTATCATAACCACTGCACTACGGGCGCCAAGCCTATGCATAATATTTTTGATTTTGCCTCTTGGCCTGCAAAGCCTAAAATATTTCTTATCTGGCTCTTGACAGAAAAAGTTTGCTGATCACTGGTTTAGGAAGTAGGAAGTCACACTGTCCTAAGGTGCCGCTTCCTCCAAATCATATAATACCTTTTCTATTAATAAAGCAGATTTTGTGAAGGTGATAGCAGAGAGACTAAGGCTATAGGAGGGAGGAAAATGTAGATAAATTTTAAAAGAGATTATTTTCCTTAAAGGGGAATAAAAGGTTTCTTTCTTTCCCTTGTATTCTTTTCAGAACTTAGAAAAATGCTTTATGGTTAGCTTACAGTACCTCTCCTAGATAGACTATTAAATAAATAGTGATGAAAAAATTGGTTATGAATATAAGTGAATAAAACACAACTGGATTCTTCTCCATATAACAAACAGATTAAAAAACAGTGAATATGAAAAGCAAAACTTTAAAAGGCTTGAAAGAAAATATTGAGGCTGCTTTTATGTTTGGGGAATAAGGCAAAAAGACACAAACTTTTAAAAGATGTAGCATTTCAACCCTAGGTAAGCATTGGAGGAGAATATATTCTGTTCATGGGCTATTGTTTTGAGAGACTGGAAACAAAATGTCCATTGGCAGGAAAATGGGTCGATGTGTTGTGATATAGTCATGGCATATTACTGCATTCCAGTAAAAAGAGCTTCACCAAGTATTCACATAACTGAACTGTACAAATTTATGAGCAAAAAAGGTTAAGTAATGAGAGAATAACATTGTATAAAATCATGTCTGTTAAAGTCAAATGTGCTAAGAAATACTTTATTTTTTAAGGATAGACACATAATGTATAAAAATATAAAGAAATACTGAGAACAATAAACTAGTAACTTCTTCAGGGAAGACATGGGATGTAATTGAAGTATATGCAGGGTATTTTAACTACATTTAATATTATTTACCACTTTAATCTAACTGCAGGGTACTTAGATATTACATTATACTTTTTATCTTTTTGCATATATTGCATATTATTATGAATACATAAAAATTATTGATAAACAACCCTAAAAACTCCCTTTCTTTTATAAATACTGTCCTTTGAGAGTCATGATAGCTTTTCCTATACTTTCCCTGTTACTGAAATGAACATAATTGATTTCCTCAAGAGTAACACAGCTTTTATTTTGTCGAAGACATTTCGGTTATTGAACTAAGAAAATGATCAATGGACTTTTTGAGAAGAGTCTTTTTATACCCCAGGAGGCTAGGGCTAATACAGATGAAAGTCCTTGGTACTTCAGAGTGAATCAAATTACTTTATAAAATTGAGAGAGGAAACTGATAAACTAAAAAGAAAAAATTAATCTAATGGTAGAATATCAAACTCTGGCCTATGCGTGATGTGTCTGTTTAATAGTAATATTTTCAAAAGCCAAGATTACATTCAGAGTTATTGTAGCAAAATTGTGTTTTCTTTCTAAGGTATAGTTAAAACTGCTGGTCACTTCAAAAGGTTTGGAAAGGGGCCCTAGTCATTAACTAATTCTCTCATTTAATAAAATATTTGTGCCAGGTGGCAATGTGTGTGTATGTATATTTATTATGTATATTATATATACATATAAAAGTCTTTTTACAAAGAAGATATGCTGTGTATACTACTTATAGCCTGATAATATTAGACTATATCCAGAGAACACTTTACTGTCCTTATATATTCCTTTTTAATATGATTGAGATCTCATTACCACCACAAACGCTATAGAATTTCAGAACTGAAATGCTTCAAAGAATGTAATACAATTTCTTCATTTTAGAAAGAGAGAATAAAGCCCCCAAATGACTTAATTAAGGTCTTACCAAATTATTAGCAGGATTATTGCTAAGATACGTGTTTTCTTCTCTCATTTCAAAAAATATGAAAGAAGGCTCGGCGCCTGTGGCTCAGCGGGCTAAGGTGCCAGCCACATATACCTGAGCTGGCGGGTTCGAATCCAGCCCGGGCCTGCCAAACAATGATGGCTGCAACCAAAAAATGGCCGGGCGTTGTGGCGGGCGCCTGTAGTCCCGGCTACTTGGGAGGTGGAGGCAGGAGACTTACTTGAGCCCAGGAGTTGGAGGTTGCTGTGAGCTGTGATGCCACAGCACTCTATCCAGGGTGACAGCTTGAGGCTCTGTCTCAAAAAAAAAAAAAAAGATACGAAAGAAATGTGTCAATATTAGCTACATGAAAAGGAAGAGATGTTGAGGTCACCTTTGCATACTTGTCATTAGATGCACAAAACGTGTATGTCCTGATCTGGACGACACAATTAAAGAAAGATGTGAAGAATTTGGGAGGGATTTAGAGAAGAGTGCAATGGCAATCAGGAAAAGAAAATAAGTTGTGAGAAAAAGCATCATAGCAGAGAATATTCAGCTTTCTAAGGAGAAAGCCAAAAGCAGGACTTTGTCCACAGTGGGCACTTAATGTTTTTGAACTGCCTTCAAGAATGAGAAAAGCTGGGTGAGCAGGGTAGGAAACATTTCCCCAGTGGATTAACCAGAAAAATGTCTTATTTCTCCTTTTTGTCCTTTGCAAAAAAAAAAAAAAAAACTATTTCATATTATTTCCTCCATCACTTGATGATAAAATATTTGGTTTCTTTCTTTCTTGGTTAAGGAATTGAGAATTGTCAACTTAAATTTTCAAGATGCATAACAAATGCTACAGATACATTTCATTTCTACAGTAGAGTGATTACAGTTCACAGGAGATAAATACACATAAACAGAAAGGAAGGGTGAGAGGCCAAAAGGACAGACACAGAGTGGTAGAGACAAAGGCCATACCCTGGGCATTAGCTAAAGTGTCCCTCTTAAAAATGCTGATAAACTGCCCATTTTTTTATAGCTTTGTTTCAGTACACAGACTCTATTCTGACCAGAATAGAATAATTGCCAATTTGAAATAAATGATTTTTGGAGCAGGATCAGCAGCGAGAGCATTTAGCCAGAAGTGAGAGGGGGGTCAATGGGGCAGGGAGACAGGGGAACGAAGCCTGCTAGGATGGTAGTGAAGGATTCCGCCTTTCCTTTGACCAGGGACCACAGGTTCCCTGCTCTAGTCTCAGAGAATGGTGACCTGGTCCCATCTCCAGGAGAAACAGAACAAAAAGACCCAAGCTCCAGCTGCAACATGAGACTTAAATTAGGGGTTAAGAAAAATTTGCCAAACACCAGGGCTCTAATGAAGTTTTGAGAGATCTTACAGGCATGTTAATATCAGCAAAAATTAGTTTGTGTTATGTGGATATTTAAAAACCATTTTCAGAACTGTATCTTTCAGAACTGACTTAAAGGATTAATATATCTTTCTGCTGTTTCTTTTTAATGCTTACGGCTTTTACAACCACATACATACGTTTTATTCTGACAAACTAAAATTTTTATAACAATGTTTATATAACATGGTATCAATATTAAAACAAATTCCCCAGCACATCTCAGCACAATCTCTCCCAACTTTTCCCCTCCTCATTCCTGTGAGGTTCCAGACTTTCTTCCATTACCTTCAGTTCAGTATCAACTTTCATAGTCTCGACTCAGCTCCCATTCTGCCTCTAGCTGGCTCCTGGTTAAGACAGAGGTTTCATGGCTTGTTCATAAATGATTCTCTCTTATTTTTGTGATATGAATAAGACCAGAAAATCAACGTGACTCTTATGTCAAATATTAAATTCTAACTTTGATTCAAAGCAGATGATCAAATATAACCATGTCTAAACCCCCTTCACCTCATAAGGAGATGCAGTTTAATCTTTTATTCAAACCACAGACATGATTGAATCTTTTATAGAAAATGACAAAACCAAGTTAACCCATCAGAAATTGGGTTCTAGAGTAGAGGGAGGACAAAACATGATCTAAAGAGAAGGGCAAATTGAGC
The DNA here is from genome assembly GCA_963574655.1 of Perodicticus potto. Classification (NCBI taxonomy): domain Eukaryota; kingdom Metazoa; phylum Chordata; class Mammalia; order Primates; family Lorisidae; genus Perodicticus; species Perodicticus potto. Next base: position 8,834 of record CAUYRH010138310.1, read on the forward strand.
CTGGGTCAAGTACGACCTTGCGATGGACCCAGACGTGTGAGGCGTACCTGCACGGTCATTGAAACTAAGGGATGTTCAATGTGACGACTCACTCAGTGATTAAAATGTGCCACACTTAACAAGTACCAAAATAATGTTTTTAGAAGTGCATTAAAAACCTATTGGCTTTTTTGATTATTGTAAGTAGAATACCAAAACAAACCAATGACCTAAAAACAACCCCATCTGAACAACAGCAAAAAAGCAGAAGGAAAGCATTTTAAGTCATTTGATTAAGAAATTTAGCTCTTAAAACTCAATATAAATTTATATAATCTGATATCTGAAGAGTCTGAATTTGAAGCGTTGTTTTTAATTTTCTTTCCGTGGTAAAATTTAATCCTTGGGAACTTAAATTGGAACAAATTAGATAACAAGGCCTGATTTGAGCAAAACTACTGTCAGCCTGTGCTATAGATTTGATCATACCTGTAGCATTAAGTATTGATGTGATTCAAAAACAATTCAGTTAAATGTGAAGGAAGGCCAGAAAGGACTAAACGATGAACATACAGACCCACTCGAGAAATTTAAAATGCACATATTTCATTATTTTTTTTTAAAAAAAAGCTATGTAAAAGACAATGACCAAAATCTATAGTCAAAATGACTTTCTAAGTAGGCAAAAATAAAGGATAAAAAAATAAAAAAAAATAAAAAGGCAGCAGCTCCCTTTGAATGAAGTCTTCCCAAATTGCATGGGGATAATTTGAGGTGTAGGGGTGGCTTCATGTATTTGGCAGTATTCATACTCTGCTGTTTTAGTATAAAAATGCTTAAATAACTGAAAACCGAAGGCAACGTCTTGTGCAAACATGGATGTGATTTCCACAAATAACAGAAAACTATACTTGCACTGAGTAGAACTATTAGGAACTAAAACTATTGCAATTTTAAGAATTGAAATTGACTTTACAATAACAATCAACCTCAGCATCATTAAAAGAAAATGCAACACTCTAATAGAAAGATGCCAACACCAAGGCAGCACTATTTCTAATTTAAAAAAAAAGAACACGATGGTAAGAAGGACTTTACCTAACAAATGCAATCAGTGTAACCTGGTTTCTTGTACCTTCAATGAATCCCCAACAATAAAAAAAAAAAAAAAAAAAGAGGTGCAGTGCCTATGGCTCAGTGAGTAGGGCACCGGCCCAATATACCGAGGGCAGCTGGTTCAAACCCGGCCCCAGCCAAACTGCAACAAAAAATAGCCGGGCATTGTGCTGGGTGCCTGTAGTCCCAGCTACTGGGGAGGCTGAGGCAAGAGAATCACCTCAGCCCAGGATTTGGACGTTGCTTTGAGCTGTGATGCCACAGCACTCTCCTGAGGGCGATAAAGTGAGACTCTGTCTCTAAAAAAAAAAAGTGAGAGATAAAGATCCCAATTGTCCAACAATAGTGGGGGACTGATTAAACTCTGCTCACATAATAAAATGATATCTAGCCATTAAAAAAGATGAATTAAATTTCAATGTTCAGTATGTAATAATGATGTCTACAATAGATTGCTAAGTTAAAAAAAGGTGACGTTGAAAATACTATGCTAAGTCAAAGAGGCCAGAAACTAAAGGCCACACAGTGTACGCTTCCATTTATATGAAATGTCCAGGACAAGCAATTCCAGAGTCAGAAAATAGATTAGGAGTTGCCAGGGCATCTAAGGAGAATTGGAGAGTATAGGGTTTCTTTTGGGGGGTGATGGAAATATTCTGAAAATAGATATTGCTGGTGGTTACACAAAATTGTGAGTATACTAAAAACCACTGAGTGTACACTATAAAATGGTTGAAGTATTCATATGTGTACACAGGCCACAAGGGGAAAGAGGGAAGTGGGTACCTGTATGGCTTGGTAAAATGCCCATCTATCTATTTGAAAGATGTTGAATGAAGAGTGAAATTTAGGGGACAATTTCACTTTTTCGGTATTATATTTTTTTTTTCCGGGCCTAAGTTCTATGTTGTTTTCTCCTCTAAGATTCGTCCTAAAACCCTTCCCTTGACCTCTAAAAATAATGTTCTAGTAGTTGCTCTAACTCCCGTTTCCTTTCTCCATGTTTTTTAAAAAAAATCTTATTAACATATAATTTACCTTCCATAAAATCCACCCATTTTAGAGTATACTTAGATTTATTTTAGTAAACATACACTTATGCACCCATCACCACCCACATGTCAATGGAATATGTGGTCTTTTCTATTTAGCTTTTTATTTTTGCTTAACACAGTATTTTTCAGGATCATCCATTTTGAAACAGCTTATGCATAATCCATTCATTTTTCTTGCTGTATGCAGGTATTAATTTTTATCATGATGGTCTAGTTGGTAAAGGAAATAGAGATGTTCATATTTTGAAAATTAAAACATAGAAGTGCTTTTATGATTGCCTATCAAAAAGACCCTACCAAGTCCTCTGATACCATCAGAGACCACCAAAAGGAAAACTGCAAGCAAATGTTATCATTAAATTTTATAAAGACATTCTTTTGAGCTATAACTAGGAAAAAATAACTATACTGTTTTTTATACTTTTAGGAGAATCACAACAAACTACCTAGGTAAAAAAAAAACCTGTATAAATACAAGCTTCTTAAATGTTTCTACTGAGTACTTCTTTTGTTTCATCATTATATTCTTTTATGTGTGTGCCACGTGTTGATATCCTATTGAAAGCACCTTAATGCATAATTAATCATTCGGCAAAGCTATCAGATTTAGTCCTAGTTTCAAAAATAAACCAAATTTATATATGCAAGATAAACCTAATTAGTTCACAAAAAAACGTAATATCCGATTTTTAGAACCAAATGTGCTCAAGAAAGTATTTGTGCTTTTAAATTAGGAGAACAGCTCTGTATTTAATTAGTCTTCATTTGAGTATGTAATCACTTTAATTTATTTACACAAACACAGGACATTGTGCTCTATCAGCAGATAATGTTCTTCATTAACGAGAGTAGGAACTTGGTGCACAGGGGCAAAAAAATATTCCCACCTGTAATGCAAAATCAGAACTGCATGCCATTAGATGTTGTTCTTCAGTTTTTATAGTCACCATTCTTAAATATATTAGTAATAATATAGTATACCTTTTATTTAAGTACTCTGCCAATACCTGGAAATCAGCAATTTAAATATTTAATGTTTCATTTTACCTATTGCTCAATTATAAAATGGATATTTAATTATCTCTGAACAAAGCAACTTATTGAAATTCAAGTAATAGTAATGTACTACAAATCAATAATTCAGATGATGGAGCAGAATTTTTAAAAATCAATTCTTTCTTCATGGGTGGTAAAAAGTGGTAACAGTTCAGCTAACAGGGGGAGTGGTGAGGATAGGCTTTATGACCACAAATAAATACTATACGCTTGAGAAGCAAATGACTGATCACTCTTATCAATTCATTAAAGCACATGAACCAATTCAATTCTTACTGAAAGCATTTCCAATAAACCTTGGTATCTTATTGCTACTCCTTCCTCCAAATCCTAAATATACTCTAAAAAGAAAAGAGAACAAAGAAACAAAAAACGACTTTGTTTTCTATCTGTTCTTGCTATCTTTGAAAAGGTATTTTTGTTTTTGTCTGGCTCCAAATGTTTCCTTCCTAAAGTTCATATTATTAGATGCAAATTGAGAAATAATTTAAATTTTATTTCCAAATAGGTTATTTGGTAACTAGTAGTTGTAATTTGATGTGACATCACAAAATAGGTCAGTGGATGGCTAGTGGAAGACAGCTTTAATTTGGGGGATTATTTGGGTAGGAGGCTTGTTCTAGGTAGCACTGTGAAGGCTCAATTGTTCATCTTTGTAAGCATGCTTCATGCCACGAGAAGTGCTATACTGTTTTAAAAACTTTATCAGCGCTTTTATTATAAAAGCTTAAACACTTGTTTTTTTATACACACACACATATTCCTTTTTCTCACCCCACCTAGGGCAAGGAGAGCAACTTGTCTGAGTCATTCATTTCATGAAATGTGCTCTATGTGACAACAGGGTGAACGTGGTCCTGATTCCCCATAATTCTTATCTCTAAATGGTAAGATTCTAACTTCTCTTTTTGTCTAAAGTTTTAAATTCTTCTATTTATATGTTTAAAAAAATAATTTCAGAACAGAAAAACTCCCCTTTTTGTAGATAATAAGTACTACAAGCATAATTGCCTAATTTTAACTTGAGGCACAACTGATTATACTTAGCTTTGGAGAATATTTGAGTTGAAAAAGTAACACTAACATACAAATTTGCAAAATACCAAATGTACAGTAAATTTTACCTCAAATCATGCCATTAAATGTGTTTAAATTCTTTGATTGGACGATCAGTATCCAAGGATCGTATGTTAAGATTTATAGAACTTTGCATTATCGGTGTAACTTATCTAGAGAATGTCTATTTCCACAAGCCTAGTCATATAGCTTTTGAAAATACCCATTAGTAAACAGTAGTACTGCAAAGTCCTAAAATAAGCATTTACAGTCCCATATATAAGTTCAACTACACGTCCTTGGCACACATGCAAGTGTAACCCCAGTGTCAGTGAACTTGCCATTCAGCTCATTAAGTGTAAGATCTGGAGTGAGATATGGTGTCAATCATACCATATAATGAGCTCTGGTTACTCAGTGACAATCACCGGGTGAGCTTTTTACTATACGGAAAGTATCTCTAGTGCTTAGATTCCTTTGCACTTTTGGTATGCTCTACCTGGTACTTAAATGAAGAACTAAATTTATACTAATGCTGGACCAAGAAAAAAAATGCCACATAGTCCTTTTTGAGACACAGTATATCAGTCTTTAATGTATGTATAAATATGGCTACATATATTTTAAATTTCAGAGAGTTTTGTAAGAGAAATGTTGGGTATATACGACTCTTCATGTAACCAAGCAAACTCTAGAACTCTTGCATTAAATACAACTCTATTGCATAGCTGTTTTGAGAGAGCAACATTTAAATATAAAATAGTTCTGTACCTTGTTATTTTGGAGCTAAATAAAGACAACAAACAACAAAAAAGTCTTTACAACAATGATATAAATTTAAATTTAAAAGTTATTTAGTTGGGAGTGGGGGAGAGAATAATTAACTATTTCATCCCTTTGGGGAATTTGGCTGAAGATTAATGAACTTTAGTCTAACCAACAGTGAGAGAATTTATTTCCCACAATATCATCTACCCTGTTCATTAGAAAGAACTGGATATTAACATAAGGCATTAATAACACTTAACAAGAACTGTGTGTATTTAAAAAAAATGAATTGAAAAAGACAAAGATACTATTTTCAAGAATTACAATAAAAAATACCCTAAAGCAATTTGGTAAATTTGAAAACCTAACCAAAAACTAATTATTAGCAAGTGTGTCTCTCTAGAAGGTTAGGAATAAAGAAAATCACATTTATGTGATGCCAGAGTCAGGAAATTATAATTTTCTTATAAGAAATATATATTATTTACCTCAACCTCCTTTTAAGCTTTGAAAACTTGCTCTAAAAAAGAACCGATGTCAGTTTGGCATTTCTTTTTATTTAGTCTGAATGTTTCTTCTTCTTCTTTTTTTTTTTTAAAAAGCAACATTTTCCTTCTTGCCTCTCTTATAAACATAACAGCTTGGTCTAGAATCAGAGGCAGTTTCTCTACAAAAAGTGATAGGTATACAGGCTGTAGTATTTTCCTGTACCATGGTTTCTGGCAAGAGAGCATGACAACTAAATTAAATATGTTTAATACAAGGAAATAATGCAGAAAATAATTATTTGAAAACTCAAATGCATTGCTGCTCATTTGATCCCTTTCCTTTCCCGATTCTTTACTAAATGACTCCTATTCTTAAAGCTCAGTTTAAACTGGGAGTTAAAATCAGACCCTTGTTAAAAAAAATGAGACACACAGAACAGTGGTTTAGTAAAAGTAAACTCAACAACACAGTTAAAATTAATTGGGAAAATTTTAATAAGCATTCAAATGTACTTTACATCAATAACTGCAATACTGAAACTGTGAAATTTTAAATATTTTTCTCAAAAAAGGTTAGTGATTTTTTTCCCCTTGGGAAATATGGAGACTCAACCATTAAGCATTCATGTGGCTAATCCAGGTCATTAAGGGCTACTAATACCTAAATAAGTGTTCACATTTCATATCTACAGTAAGATAGACTGTGAACTTCTTGTATCTCCCAATTTTAGCAAAAACTCCATGAGACAATTTACAGGAATGTCAACTTTTTGAAGTGTATACTCATAAAATTCTACATTTGGATCACTTTTTTTGCTTCAAGTGGGCACTCGCCTTGAGGATACAGGCAATTTTTCTTTCTTGGAAAAATATCTGTGCAATAAGTCTGTATCTACTAGAACTGGGCTGGTTTTAAGAAAGATCATCAGCATTATGGTCAATATCCCACGGTTAATAAAAATCTATGAAAAACATTATAATTTGCAAGGAAAAAAGTTTTTATTTTTTCCCCAAGACTGCAAGGAACATGAAGAAATAC
>CAUYRH010138314.1:0-24222 GCA_963574655.1 Perodicticus potto
GGTCACACTTATCTGTGTTCCTATGGAAACTATTTGAATATTTGTTTTATATGGATTTTTATTCACTTTTTAGACATGCTATGAAAGAGCACCCCTCCGCTGCTCAGCAAGCATTTGTAGCTTGCACAGTGGCAGAATGGGCCAAAGGCTTAGTGTTGTGACCTGTTTTAAGAATAAAGTATCTTGAAATAAAAAAAAAAGAAAATATGGATACAATTTACCAAATGGAACTTGCTGAACTGCAGAATTGTGACTCTCTGAAAGACGCATTCAAGTCAAGCAGCCTTCCTAATTTCTATGCATTTCTCCCCTCTGAGACATATCCTAATCTCAGGAATCATGCACTCAAAATGGCAACCAACTTTGGCAGCACTTATGTCTGTGAACAGACATTTTCCAGAATGAAACATCTGAAATCTCCAACCAGATCTAGACTAACTGATGCACACTTGCATCACTTGTTATGACTACCAGTGACAAATATGGAACTGGACATTGATCATCTCATTAGCGAAAACCAGGCCCATAGTTCCCATTGAAATACTGATAGGTTTGTTGATTTAACTTTATTTGTTCTTCATTTTAAATATTGTATTTGTTCCCATTTTGTGTTTTTTACTTCAAAATAAGATATGTGCAGTGTGCATAGGAATTTGTTCATGGATTTTTTTTAAACTATAGTCTGGCCCACCAACAGTCTGAAGGACAGTGAACTGGCCCCCTTTTTAAAAAGTATGAGGACCCCTGTTTTATAGTTTTCATTGTAAAGTTCTTTCACTTTGGTTGAGTTTATTCCTGAGTGTTTTATTTTATCTGTAGCAATTGTAAATGGGATTACTTTCTTGGTTCCTTGTTCAGGCTCTTTGCTGTTGGCATATAGAAATGTTACTGATTTTTGTATTAACATATTGATTTTGTCTCCTGCAACTTTACTGAATTTGTTTATCAGTTTTTATAGTTATTTTTGTGTGTATGTAGTGTTTAGGTTTCTCTATATAAAAAAATCATATCATCTGCAAACAAGGATAATTTGACTTATTTTTAAATATAATTTGGATGCCATTTATTTTTATCCATTGTCTAATGCTCTAACTCAAATGATCCATATCATGTTGAATAACACTGACAACAGTAGGCATTTTTTTCTAGATCTTAGAGAAAAGACTCAGTTTTTCCTGATTCAGATACTAGCTGTAGGTTTGTTACATATGGTGTTTACCATGATGCAGTAAATTCCCTCTCTATCCAGATTTTTAAGAATTTTTATCACAAAGCATGTTGAATTTTATTTAATGCTTTTGAACATTAGTTGAAATGATCATATGGATTTTATACTTCATTCTGTTGCTATGATACATCACATTGATTTTCATATGTTGAGCCATCCATACATACCTGGGAAGAATGCCATTTAATCATGCTGAATAATATTTATAATGTGTTATTGAATTCAATTTGGTAGTGTTTTGGTGAGGATTTTTGCACCTATATTCATCAGAGATATTCGCCTATAGTTTTCTTTTCTTGTTGTGCCTTTGTTTGGTTTTGGCATCATAGTGATAACATGCATCATAGAATGTGTTTGGAAGTATTTCCTCCTCCCTCATATCTTGGAAAAGTTTAAGTAGGATTAAGTAGGGTTGGTATTAGTTCTTCTTTGAATAATTAGTAGAATTTAGCAGTGAAGCCATAAGGTCCTAGGCTTTTCTTTGATAGGAGACTTTTTATCATTGCTTCTATCTCATTAATTGCTATTTGTTTATTCAGGTTTTGGATTTCTTTCTGGTTCAATGTTAGTAGGTTGCATATTTGTGCATTTCTTTTAGGCTTTCTAATTTATTGATATATAGTTGCTAATAGTAGTCTCTAATGATCCTTCAAATTTCTACAGTATGAGTTGTAATGTCTTCTTTTTCAACTCTGATTTTGTTTATTTCTGTTTTCTTTCTTTTCTTTTCTTACTAATGGTATATAAATTTTGTCATTTCAAAAAAATGACTTTCCTTTCACTGAGCTTTGGTATTTTGGGGGGGGGGTAGTGTTCAACTTCTTTTATTTCTACTCTGCCCTTTATTAATTCTTTTCTTGCATTAATCTTGCTCCGTGCACATTTTTCTAGCTCCTTAAGATATATCATTAGGATACTTATTTGAAATTTTTCTATTTTATTGATGAAGGCACTTAATACTATAAATTTTTCTCTTGTTTTTTTTTCCCCTATATTCTACAGCTTTTGGTATGTTGTCTTTTCATTTGTTCAGAGATTATTTTAAGTTTCTTTCCTAATTTTGTACCTGACTTACTGGTTATTCAGTAGCATATTCTTTAATTTTCATATAATTTCATATAATTTCCATGTATATGATATTTTTCAGTCCTTGTTATTCCACTGTTTTTATTCTACTATGTTGAGAGAAAATACTTTATATGAGTTCAATATTTTTTTAATTTTTCTATAATATATTTTTTGGCCTAACTTTTGATCTACCTTAAAGAGTTATGTATTAGCTGAGGAGAAGAATGTGTATTCTGTAGCTATTGGATAAATATCTACTAGGGCCATTATCTATTGTGAAGATTAAGTCCAATGTTTATTGTGATTTTCTGCTTGGATGATCTGTGCAATGCTTAAAAGAGGGTGTTGAGGTTTCCAATGATTATTTTATTGGGGTAGATCTTTTTCTTTATGTCTTATAATATTTGCTTTATATATCTGGGTACTCCAGTGTTGGTTGCATGTATATTTAGAATTTTTATGTCCTCTTGTTAAATTGACCCCTTTATCATATATAATGACCTTCTTTTTCTCCTTTATAGTTTTGTCTTAAAGCCTATTTTATTTAATAGCTGGATAGCTATGCTTGGTCTTTTTTGCTTTTCATTTGCATGGAATATTTTTTCCATCCCTTTATTTTTAGTCTATGTGTGGCTTTATAAGTGAAGTGGCTTTCTTGTAGACAACATACAATTGAGTCTTGTTACCCATTCAGATGCTTTATGTCTTTTGATTAGAGAGTTCAGCCCATTTACATGCAATGTTATTATTAGAAGTTAAGCACTCACTATTTCCATATTGCTATTTGATTTCTGGTTGTTTTCTGGTTCTCTCATTCCTTCTTCCTTCCTGTCTTACTTAGTGTAAGTGTGATTTTTCCTTTGCATTGTGTTTTAGTTTCTCGTTTCTCATTATTTTATGTATATGTTGTAGGTTTTTATCTGAGGTTATCAGGAGGCTTATAAAAAGCATTTTATAACCAATTATAATAAGCAGATGAAAATTTAACTCTACTTAAAAATTTCAAACATACAAACTTGGAACAAGAAATCTAAGATAAAGTCTATACTTTAACTCTGTCCCCCTTTCCTTGACTTCCTTTGACTTTTTGATGTTTTTATTTATACCTTTTATATTATCTATCTCTTAAAAAGTTGCTGTAGTCATTAGTCTTGATAGGTTGGTCTTTTAGTCTTTCTACTCTAGATAAAAGTGGTTTACATACCACAGTTACAACAATGCAGAATTCTGGATTTGTGCCCTTACTGTTAGCCTTGAGTTTTCTATCTTCAGATGATTTCTTGTTGTCCATTGATGTCCTTTGGTTTGATTGATTAACTCCATTTTGCATTTCTTGTTGGATAGGTCTGATGTTGAGGAAATCCCTCAGCTTTAATTTGTCTGGGTACTCTATTCATGTCCGAATGATATGTTTACAGGATGTCGCATTTTAGAGTTAAGGTTATTTACCTTCAGCTCTTTGAATATGTCATATCACTCTCTCCTGGCTTGTAAGGTTTCCACTGAGATGGCTACCTCCTGACATATCGGAACTTTTTAATATGTTATTATGTACTTTTTTCTGGTTCTCTTAGGACCTTTTCTTTATCCTGTCATCTTGGATCATAGTCTTGTTTTGGTTAAATCTGTTCTATGATTTTCTTGTACCTCAAGATATCTTTGATAACTTTCTGTAGGTTTAGAAACTTGTCTGTTATTATTTCTTTGATATTTCACATCTATCTTCTCTGTAAGGTCAATAATTCTTAGATTTGTCTCTTTTAATCTATTTTCTAGATCTTGTAGGTGTACTTTATTCTTTTTTCTCTTCTGACCATGTATTTTCAAATAGTCTGTCTTCAAGCTCACTAATTCTTTCTTTTGCTTGATCAATTTGACTGTTTAGAGACTCTGTTATATTTTTCAGTTTCTCAAATGAATGTTTCACCTCTAGAATTTCTGCGTGGTTTTTTTTATTATTTTAATTTCTGTGGTAGGCTTTTGAACTCATTCTTTGTGTTGTCTTGAAATTCATTGAGTTTTATAAACCTAGCTATTTTGAACTCTTTGAAATGTCACATATCTTCACCACTCCAAGATTAATCATGGTTGCCTTCATTAGTTCTTTTGGTGAGGTCATGCTTTCATGGATGTTCTTGGTGCTTGTGGATGTTTGTCAGTGTCTGGACATTGAAAAGTTAAGTATTTATTCTAGTCATTAAAATCTAGACTTACTTTAATCTATCCCTCTTGAGATGGCTTTTCAAGTTGAGTGTTGTGGTCTGTCTTTACTCACTGCATCTGTATCAGCCCCAAGCCAAGGAACACTGGGACTCCTCCTAGTGGTACTGCCTGTATGGACTTGGGTAAGACTCAGGAGGATTCCTGGATTACCAACGAACGTCTCTTAGACTCTTGTCTCAGTTTCTGTGCTGGGCTTCTGGAGTTGGGGGAAGAGCGATGTGAACACTCCCTCATGGTCTCCACAGCTGGGGCTGCACCATGTCATACATTAAGCTAATAAGTCTCACTCAAAGCCCAGGCTAACTGCTGCCTGGATACCTCCTATGTCTATTCAAAGCCCAAGGCTTTTTCAACATTAGGTGGTTAATCCTGCCAGGATTGTGCACTACCCTTCAGGGCAGCATGTTCCCTTTTGACCCAGGGTAGAAATGCCATCCAGAAACTAAGCCTTAGAATCAGGGAATTTGTGAATCTGCTTGATATTTTCTTTTACTGTGACTAAGTGGCACCCAAGTTATAAAACCAAGTTTTCTGAATTCTTCCTTTCCCTTTCTCCAAGTGGAAGAAGATTTTCCCTGAGCTGCACTGCTTGGAGTTGGGAGAGGGGTGACATAGGCACTTGCTTGGTCACTGGTATTGGCATCTCACTGGGTCATGTGTACCTGAAGTTCTTGGTTCTTCCTTAAGCCAGCATAGCTGTAGGACTTTCCCAAGGATTGCAGACCCATTTGCATTTCAAATTTGTTCTGGGCCACAGCCTTCTTTTGTGATTGAGTGGTGAAGCCAGTTGTTACTCAAATTTCTACCACTGGGGTACCAAATTTCTCTAGTGTTGAGCTGGTCTAAATGCCCCCTTCTTGGGCTGTAACAAAATTTTCCTCCATACTATGTTCCCCTGTGACAAGCTGGCCCTGAGTTCCAATTTGAAGTCACATAATCACTTCACTCTCTTGCCTCTGGATAGGAAGATTCTCTCTCCAGCCCATGACAGCCTGACACTGCTGGGGAAAATGGAGGGGTAGGGTAGGCAACACAATACCAACTTACCTACCCTCTTCAGTGCATCTTTTCTTGATGTAATGGTAAAACCAGGTACTGTGTTCACTCACTTTATTTTTAGTTCTTCAAAAGGTGCTTTCTTGAGTAGATATTTGGTGATTTTGGTTTTTCTGAAGAGGAATGATTGCTGCAGTATTCCATTTGGCAGTTTTGCTCCCTTGTTTATTACACTTTTTACCCACACCCATGTACAGCTTTATTCCTTGAATCATTTGCTATCTGCATGAGGTCAATCTGCTTGTCATGAGATCCCTTATACTCTGTGCCATGGAAACATTGCCACAGGGATGTTCCCCTTTCAGCTTTCTAGAGTCCAGGTCCCTATAGGTTCATTGATTCTACACATTCTTCTATTAAGTTCTTAATTTAAGATTCCCCACACTTCATGAGTATTGTAAAATTGAATCCTATGCCCACATAGAGTACAAGCCTGATGATCCAAGCCATCAGGACCATCAGGCTCATACCATGTACTTGTATGAGCAGTACAAGCCCACTGCTCATAAGCTATAGTATTTCCAGTGAGATTCCAGGTGGTCTGCAATTTTTGTCTTGTTTCTTATCTGGGGGATACATAACTCATGCAGATTTCCAAGACTTTGAGAATGGAGCCCTTCTTATTTTACTGGGTCTACTCTATATATACGTGCTCTTTCCTCTGTACCATCTGTTTATTTTTTATCCTTCCTTTAGAATGTGAGTTCCTCTAATGCTAAGATCTTGTCAGACTTGCTCAACTCTTTTGCCTACTGAAAAGCTAGTATTGGTCCATTATAAAAGTCATGAATAAGTAAATCAATTTTAAACCCATGAATTTGAATGCTCTCTAGTTCCTTTCTTTTATGTCTTAGGGGTAAGAGGTACATTTACTCCAAACTTAGTAAGCAATGAGAGTGTGGACATCCAGACACTAAGATACGCTAATAGAGAAGATACTTCCATACAAAAAGAAAAGAAAAAAATAGCTGGCCTTTTAATTTTTTTGTATGCATAAGAGTTGCAGATATTACCTTCTTCAGAAGAGCAGAACAGAATTCTATGCTTACAAAAGCCAACTATTTAGCTCATAGCAGAAAGAACTTATTGTTTTCTGATATTCAGGTGAGCATAAGAAGTGGAAGTAGATGACTCTGGAAGTCTGATGTTGACAGTTTGCTCCCATTTCTGGCATTTTTTTTTTTGCAGCTCATTCATCTTTAAGAATATCATGTTCTAGAATTCTTTTCTCCTTTTTGTAAATAACATTATAACTGCTAATTTTTCAATGATGCTTCTTTTTCTGTGTCAGGTTATTCTGTCAGTGGTGTACTTAGCTGCAGTCTCATATTATCCATTCAAGTCTGTACATGTATTTTCTCCTTTGGGATATTTCAAAACTTATTTCTTTAAAGATAATTATTATAGTAAGAATTTTAAGTGTAATGACTATATTTAGTGACAATTCTTTTCATAGTAGGCACCATTTAGACTGTAAAATACCTAGAGTATATTGTACCATTGTGTTGTTTTTATTGGATTATGAGTAAGTGCAAAATAACATAAAAATAATAAGAAATAAAGAGTAATGATACAATAATCAGTTGAGCATCCATCCTCCAATACTTGGGGGAAAATAACATTATCATAAACTTTAAAGTCCCTATTATACCAATTCCTGATCCCATCCCATTCTATTCTTTCAGAATGAATCATCATCATGAAATATTTTGTTTATTTTATTGTATAATGTGCTATCTGTATATTGTATTATTCAAATACAAGTAAATATATGTAACATAGCATTTAGTGAGTGTATCATTGAAATTTGATTCTTTCCTTTACCTTATGCTTTTCATCTGTGCTATTGCATGTGGTTATAATTTATTCATTTTTAATGGGGTAAAGTATTTGTCTCACTTTTTAAAACTTTGTTGGACATTTGATTTGTTTTCTACATATGCTGCTTTTACAAATAATACTTCAATGAGCTTCTTTTGGATACCTGTGCCCAATGCACATGTGAAAGAATTTGTCTATGATATACCTGTGCTACAGGCATACTACATTATATTGTAGATTATGCTACAAAATATTGGTCTCCTTGATCCTGAGGCTGCCTAGTGAGGCTTAGGTTGGCTGGTACCCCCTGGGCAAATTGCTTCAAACACTAGAAGATGGCCAAAGAAAAAAGGGGTATGCACTCCAAGTTCTCCTCTGGTTGTGAGCACAGTGAGTATTCTTGGATGCTCTGTGCCGCATCACAAAATACTCTGTCCTTGGAACATACACTTTAAAAGAAGGCTTCAAAGGGAGCCAATGTCCATCATAGACAAGGAGTCCTGGGGGAACCAAGCGTAGAGACTGGGTTCCAGGCTCGGCACCTGGGGCTCAATGGGCTAAGGCGCCAGCCACATACACCTGAGCTGGCAGGTTCAAATCCAGCCCGGGCCCAACAAACAACAATGACGGCTGCAACCAATAAAAAGGCCAGGCATTGTGGCAGGCACCTGTAGTCACAGCTACTTGGGAGGCAGAGGCAAGAGACTCTCTTGAGCCCAGGAATTGGAGGTTGCTGTGAGCTGTGATACCACAGCACTCTATCCAGGGTGACAGCTTGAGGCTCTGTCTCAAAAAAAATAAAAAAGATTGGGTTCCAGATGGCCTGAAAGCATAACCTACAACTTAGGTGAGATTTGCCCAGACTTAGGGTTTTGGGGAACTCCAGATGGCATCCCTGAATCTCTGTGTTCAAGTACATCAGATAGTTATGCTTATTTATGGATGATGGGCATTTTCATTAACATAAAGACTTATTACAATTGGCTTTATACCAGTTAAGGTTTTTTCATTATTTCAAAATATTTTATATGAACAAGACAAATTAAATTCAAAATATGTTCACATTTTTGGAAGAATTTACAACTTTTGGAAGAAAAGGAAGATCTGTTTTATACTCCAAAGAAAGTTTCAACTGTTGTACATATTTATTAGTTTGGGGAAAATAATTTTAAACTTTCATTACCTGTTTGAGTGAACAAAGATCATTATTGATGCTGATTTTTGAGAATATGAAATGTTCCTGTTGTTCATTATGCAAGGGTCACATGGAATTACACATATCCATTTCAAGTAAAGGTCTGATAAAGTTATACTAATGGAAACAAATTTGACATTCTCAAAAATATTTTAAACATATTATTTGAAAATTTTAGATCAAGTTAATATTAAATTTATTTCATAATATTTTAAAATTTATTTCTAAAATGTTAATTATATAGCCCAAGTGAAAAATAGACTTCTAAAATCTAAACCCCATTATGGATGCTTTCACAATCCCCCAAATTTACGCAGGTATAAACCGTTTGTATCCTAGACATTCTGTGTTAAATGGTATGAATATAATATTTACTGCACAATTCCTAATTATTTTCCAATTTATACTCCAAGCAACAAAATACAAGTGTACTTTTATTCCAGCCTCTTACCAGCACTTGGTATGTCATGGTTTTTAATTCCAGGCATCTTGAAAGCATGTCTTTTAATTTGTGGTTCCCTGGTTACGAATGAGTTTAACCATCATCTTATATGTTTATTGATAACTTAGTTGCTTCTTCTGTTAAATGTACATGGATTATTTCACCCACTTTTATTGCTTGTCTTTTTCTTCTTGATTTATTTGAGGTTCTTGTTTATACTGGATAATAATCCTCTGTAGATTTGCATTGCAATACTTTTTTCTCAGTAGGTTAGCTGACTTCTAATTCTCTTTCTAGAGTGTTGATGAACAAAAGATTTATTTTACCATTTCCTTATGCTTAATATAGTTAGATCTTGTTTGAGATATTTTTTCTGTACCAAAATTATTCTTCTCCTATATGCCTGCTGAAAGCTTTATGGTTTTGCCTTTAACATTAAATTTTAATCAACCATAAATTTGCTTGTGGGTTAATAGGTGGGGATAAATTTGTTTTAATTTCATATAAATATTTCCATTGCTGATCTGCAGAATGGTTCTATTATGACCAAATTTCTATATACTTGGGGACACCGTTTTTCAGCTCTCCAGCTTATTATCTCACTGACTGGCTACTGGTGATTACTGCCAAAATACACAGGCCTCTCTCAGAGCCTTGCCATTTGGTTCTCTCCACAATATGCCATAAGGTTCCTTTGGGGAAAGCAGAAGAGTGGCCTTCGTGCTTTGTATCATTTATCATTATTGATACCTGAATAGATTAGTCCCCCGCCCCCAGGATAATCTCAGTATTAATGAACTCGAAAGGTAACCTTAACTCAAGACTTTAATCACACCTGCAGAGTCCTTTACCCTTTGTCATAAAATGTGACCAAAAAATGGAAGTAAAATTAATCATATTCATAGTCTTGCACTTATTCAATGAGAGGGGAGGATACAGGGCATAGAGCCTAGGGTGCATGAATGATGGGGTTGTTTCAGAATTCTGCCTACTGAAGCTTCTTTAATTTAATTCTTTTTTGGAATTGAGCAGTACACATGCTTTTGATTGATATCTTTGAAGCAAATAGGGATTTCTTCTAGAAATCAGGGCTGCTATTTTCTAGGTTAAGTAAATATGTTAGATGGAGGACAAATGAGAAATAGTACTGAAAAAATTATTATTCTACTTCTGATTAAAAGACAACGTTGGCTAACCCATTCTCCCCTCACTCCAAAATTAACACCTAAAAATGCAGAATATTTAAAAATATCTCTAATGCATCAATGAAGTGTAACTATAATAAAAAAAATACTTGAAGGCCTAAACCTAAATGAAAACAGACACTCAGGATAATGAGGTGGGCACTGGCACTGGTGGTTACTTGAAGGTGTTATTGAACTCAAGAATTAATATACTTGACAAGGAGACAGGGTCCTCAGGATGGGAAGTCAAATAGGAACCCTTCATATAAATCTAGGATCTGTCCATGGAAGAAGGCTGTTCCCTTGCCTTAATTAGGGTTATCCAGAAAAAAATAGAACCAATAGAATGAGAGAGAGATTCATTTTAAGGAAATGACTCCTGCTCACTGGAGTCAATACTCACCCCTTTTTCCTCTGTTTTCCTGCATCCCACATCCCTTCTCCTTCTTTAATGGAGAGAATGAACTCTCTTACAACTAATTTAGTATACCACAGCATACTAATGATAAACTATACAACAAGGCCTTTCCTGGTTCTTTTTTTCCACCCAAATAATGGGGTTGATTTCGGAGGGAAGCAGCATTTCCTTTTGTAACTTTAGACAAAGTCTTCATTTAGCACAATAGCTTAGAGGAAGTTAGTTTTGCTTTATATACAGGACATTCTTAGCATTTTAAAATATGGAAAAAAATTTATGTAGAAAACGGTAATTGTATTTTGAAATGAAAAAGATAAAAATTGGGACTAATTTATCTAAGGAAAAACCCATAAAATCTAAGGAAGATAAAGCTATAATGACGATGGTTTTTATCATCACTGTATCTGAGGGGATATAATGGGTGACAAGGGAACACCCTGGTTACTCATTCACTACAATAAAAAAAAAAACACCCAGTTTTTTCTTCATAAAATGTCATTTCATTAAAATCCAATGTAGAAACCTCAAAATTGCAAAGTGTAATTTTGCTTACAAATTCATAGCTGACAGAAAAATATGCATGCTAATTACAATAGTTGTACTTTGATGCAGACAATTACCTTTGACCATAAAGAACTACCGCATGTGCTATCAAAAATGATATTTCACACCTTGAACAATTTGCAAAAGTACTATGTCCCAAGATATGTTTCTTTCCTATTTCCTTTCTTTGGTGGGATGTGAAAAATTGGTTTATGGTGAAGGAGTGTTCAATTCTGAAGAAAAGTCAAACTCTGGCAAAGTCTGGCATCACAATGTCTGGTCAGATAAAGTAACAGAAATGTATTTTAAATATAACTTAGGCCACTTGAATATTTTTTAGCTCTCAAAAACATAAATAATTCCAAAGTTCAGTAAATTACTTCAGAAAAAAATAGCGTGCTAGAGCCATAACAGAATCCTTCTAGTACACTAGACTTCTCCCTTCAAAATCGTTTGTTTCTTTCTACTCCATTGGATTATACATATCATAAAAGCCTCAAGAGTCCAGGAATGAGAAAATAAAAAGTGTGACAGTATATACAGAAATAAAAGTGATAGCCAGTGGCACAAGCACTAAAGTGAAAAAATAGAAAAAAGAAAAAAGCTGACCACACATTCTTTCTCTTGTATGCACAGCCAACACTTTTTAGAACCTCTATACATCCAATTGCTGTAATTCTCCACTAAGAATAAACAATGAAACAAAAGGAAAAAAAGCCAGTATTCATTGAGAAACCAGCTATGATGAAATGAGAGATTTAAAATGTCTAATCAATACTATCAAGAGTAGATAGGTCAGTTAATGTCAGTGTGTGTGGTCTTTGCTGAGTTCTCTGAGGATGACAGCATAAAAATGCAAGGAAGTGTGATGACGATGGTTTTTATCATCACTGTATCCGAGCGGATATAATGGGTGACAAGGGAACACCCTGGTTACTCATTCACTACAATAAAAAAAAAAAAAAAAAACCACCCATTTTTTTTTTTTTTTGAAGTGTGCTCCATCCCACTGCACCCCTGCCCAGGAATTCTGCTTCTTACCCAGGGACTCTCTCCTTCTCTTCTTGCCAGTGGTAGTTTAAGCCCAGAGACTTTTGCTGTATGTTTGCATTGTAGCCCCACTCCATTTTAAGTATAGCAATTAACACAAAGGACATTGTCCTGGGTTCTAAGGAGTTAATGAGAAAAATGAGACATGATGTCTTTCCTTGAGGATCTTTCCTCCAGTGGCAGATGCATATGGGTCTCCTAATACTACCCCTGAGCCCTACTCCTACTCATTGTTGACTGTATCTACCCTAATGCAAGCTCTGAACCACTAACTAGCTTCCTGCCCTCTGTCCCAGAACCTAATGTGTGTGCTTCGTATCGGCAGCATTTGAGCCTTGTCTGGCCAACTCGTCTTCTACTCTAATTGGGAGCTTCCTGGGTTGGCTCCATGTCTGTCGGCACAGAATGCAGTCTTGGCCAGTCCTGGTGCATGCTATCTTCCCTTCTTCCTCCTTTAAGGGAAGATTCAGAGAATCAGCTCCCTAAGGATTTCCCTGGGGGTATTGCCTCATTAATTAATACTAATAAAAAGGAGAATGAAGACTATCGCATTCTTTTTAAATTCAGAGGAGACGGTCAGACACCAGAGCGATGAATGCCAAGGAGACTTAGTTTAGGGTTGGATAGAGAGAGCGTGAATCTCAACGTCATTTCCTGGTTGTATCAGGCTGAAAAAGTTGCCTAATACCTTTGAATCTCATTTTTTTATTATTTATAAAAAGAGGGGGAAATTGTTGTTTTGCAGAATCATTGCAAGTATTAGAATGAGATTGCACACTGTAGTCACTCCTCAAATTATAGCTGAACAGTAGAGAATGAGGTACAGAACAACGTTATTACCGCAAAGCTGACTTTTTAAATGCTGGGGGAAAAATGACTTTAGGAGCAGCAAAATGCTGAAAAACAGTTACAATCAGACATACAAGTACAAGTTGTATCTGTCCTCTAGCAAGGTAAGAGAAGCAGAGCCTGTCTGGGGAATTGGAAAATAATGTTGAAATTCCTCCAAACAGAGGTTAGATGTCTTAAATACATGTGCATTTCACTCATAGAATAGTTCCTTAGATCAGTAGTCGGTGCCTATTTACTCTTACTTTATAAACAATTTCATTAAGCCTCGCTTTTTCCTTTCTCAGTCCATGGCATAATAGAAAAACCAAATTAAATGGAGAGAGAGAGATTTCTGAGTGAAAATAAAGGCAGTGGCAATTTAATTAGCTAACAATTCATTCCTTGAGGATTCAGTGTAACAGATATGTTGTGTAAGATTTAGGTGCTAAACAACTAATCTTTACATTAAAGTTTGTAAAATATATAGTGTTACATGTATATGTATAACATGGCAAGATTATCATTAAATCATGAAATTCTGAATATTAAACCCCACCCACAGTAAAGAATGAAGACAGGTAGTAGGTTTGTGGGTTTTTTTTTTAACAAGAGTATTAAAATGAATAATGTGGCATTTTGTTTTTATCCTAACCCCAATTTTTCCTTTCTGGGAACTTGTTTGATCTGAATGGAACAGTGCGTGTTAAGTAAGATCTCCTTCGTGATGACAGTCAGGAGTTTTCTCCATCAGAAGATCTTGGTTTATTTTTCTAAAGATGTTTTCAACAAAATCAGTTTTAAGATCCTTTTATGAACAGAGCAATTTGAAATATCTACTTGGGGTGGATAAAGTAGATTCCTACAAAACAGGATATCAGTTTTTATATTTCTATAATGTGGTAATAGACCAGATATACCAGGGACTATGTGAAACATAGAAATTAGTCTACTTTCTTGCTATGGAAAGTTCCAAAAAAATCAAGAAATTGTAATGCCTTGTGTCAGGTCAGACAATGCTTTCAATCTTTGCCGTGTCTTATCAAGCCTTCCTGATTCACAACAAAGATATTTTTCTTTTTTTCATTTTAGGAACATGTATTTTGCTTTGTTTTTTGGCAGAGATAAGAGATCACAACTTTTTAATGCACAGTTTTGTGGCTTCTCCAGAATATTTTCCCATAGCGATTATTCCAAACATCCCCTCTTCATTAGCTTTTTTTTTTTTTTTTTTAATTTCAGAGTATTACAGACGCACACAGGTTTTGGTTACATAATTTGATTTTGTACATTTTAAGTCAAAATTAGAAGTGTGCCCTTTATCCAGAATATGTGCCTTGTACCAGTTAAGTGTGACTATACCCTTCCTCACTTCTACCCTCCCACCTACTCCATTCTTGTTGAGTTTTAGTCCCATACATGCACATACATGTTGATTGACTATTTCCAATATAGTATTGAGTACATGTGGTACTTTTCCATTCCAGGTTGTTATAAAAGATACTAGATCACCATTTTTTTTTATGGCTGAGTAGTACTCCATGGTATACATATACCACATTTTATTCTTCTACTCACGTATTCATGGATCCTTGGGTTGTTTCCATTATGTAGGACAATCAACTATTTTCTAAATTCTCATTTGAACAAACATCTTCTCATTTATACATAATTATTTCATTTGCTCTCATAAATTTCTACCTCTTCCTTTGATATATTTTAGACCTTAATATGAACTAAGGAAAGGTTTGAATCATGTAGCCAATGATGTCCTGGTCTCCACACCCTCAGGAGCCTCCATTAATTAACTAGATTCTAACTTGAATTTACCAAAGTAGGGCTGTATCTACTTATTTAGTGATCAGGGATAACAGTTATTAGAAATTTCATTTTTGACATAATACAGAATACTTTTTAAATTTTAAAAAACTTGTGTTTCTGTAAGAAGACAAAAACTACTTAGCATAATAACAAACAAAATGTTTTTTTTTAAAAAGAAGTATAATGTAGAAGTCTGGCACTAAAAATCATCTAAAGTCTTCAGGAAATATTGGAATTAAAACAATTAAAATAAAAACTATATATAAAATAAAAGCCCTAATGCATAATTAGAGGCTAATATCTCCATTTTGATTAATTGAAGGAAAACACTTATTTTATAAATATGTTGATAAAATTTGATAACTTAAAGGGAAGAAAAGGGGAAAGTAAAATAAGGGAGTAAAATGAATGTTTCCTTGGCTGTACTCTGAATCCCATGGCAACAGAGACTTACAAAAAGCCAAGTGGAGCCAGGTTGCAGCAAGCTCTGAGTTGGAATTTATCTAACAGTTGTCATCAAGGAGAGTTTATAAGACCAACCTTTGTTGCCCAAAGGAAAGGGAGCAATATTGGGCAGAAGGAGAAGCTGAGTTGTGGTGCAGACTTAATGAGAGCCTCTGAAAATCCACAGAGAAACTTTGGAGCTACAGTGACCTTCAGAATGGTGAGTATTTGGGTGGGGATGGTCTGGTCTCTTTATGCAAGAATTGGCTTGCCAGTAAGCAGACTGCCCTGGAAAGGGGTATGACTTTGATGAAAGCAGCCAAGGCAATCCGTGAAGGGGCTAGCAGCTGAAGGCCATCTGCTGACACATACCCTTGGCTGGGGCACCAAGTCCCTCTGCAGGACTCTGGGTCCAATACAGGGTCCCCGACCAGTCCCCACCGGCTGAAAACTGTCAATCAAGGCTGGCAGGAAGGCAGAAAAGTAACAGAGTGGGGAAAAAACATAAATTCAATGCAGGTTTAATATTGTGTTTCAGGCACTGGACTAGGCACTGTCTTGGTTGTCTCATATAATTCTTACAAATCTCTATGTGTATGTGTTGGCTTTTATTTAACAGATGAGAAAGTTGAGGTTCAGAGATACTGATTAGTCTTCACTAAATCTCACAGCCCCAAGTGGCCAAAGAAAGATTGCTTTAGTGCAGAATTCATGTCTTTAACCAGTACTGTTGTTTGTTTCTTTACAGGACAAAGAAATTCTAAAATTGCTAAAACACCAATCAAAAAAATGTTACAAATCTAGATAAATACTATTGTATGTTTGGGGTAGTTCAAGCAAAGCCTAATGGAAAAATGATGGGGAAGAGAGCTGATTTAAGTACTCACAATCCAAAATCCAATTAGCATTGCTATCCTGTTATTACTCACTGTTTAACACAGCAGAACAGTTTTATATTTCTAAGTGAAATTATGTTTAATGAAATGAAAAAGAATTCTTATCAGTTAAATCAAATGAGTTCCAAATTGCAAGCTTCCGATATATTATGGTTTTCATAATATGTTTTCAATAACACAAGGAAATCGGGGATGCAAATATTTCCAGGTGAAAATTGCAGCAATGTTCAGCAACTCATAATAATTATTTCTCTCAAAAGCCAGTGTAATGCCAGATAATAAATCTTTTCAAAACTATACTTTCTTGTTCCTTGTAGTTTATTTAAACTTATCATTTATCATGTTAATAAAGGATTTCCAGACAGCCTGTTCTTTGAAACACTAAAACAAAGATTATTAACCCCAAACTTCCAAACAATAGATTTAAAAGACATATCCTTAAGCAAACAAAAAATAATAATAATACCTTTTCAAGATTTTAAGAAGGAAATAAAAAAGAATGCACTTAATAATTCCTTGCCTACCTAATACTATTCTTGCTAATTCTACTAACTCAAAAACAGATGACACCAGCACATTACCTATCTTACAATTTAATAAAATACAGCATTTTTCATATTTATACAATGCAATAGTAACACACTTTGCTATGTTAAAAACATGTGTTTCAAGGTAAGTCAACCCTGATTAACAGAAAGGTAGTTGACCTTGAAATTCGACATTATGTGAGTTCTGCCACATGCTAGATATGGCATCTCTCCGAGGTTCAAGATTTTTATTTATAAATTGAGACCCTTGGGCATTGGGAGGATGGATTTAGGTAATACATGTAAAATAAGCTTTGCGAACATTAAAATCCTAATCCCTATGCATGCTGTTAATATACTTCAATGGAAGAATACTAATTAACACAGCCAGTACATAATGAAAAATTTTACTTTTGTCCATCTGATAGAAGAAAAACAACAAATCATGCTTTAATTTTACATTTCATTAATTTTGAGTGAAGTCAAACAGCTTTATACATTTTTAAAATGTCTTTCCATGCCTTCCCGTGAATATTGTCTTTTACACACCAGTTTATAAGAGCTCTTTAATGACTAAAGACATTCACATATTTTATGTGTCTGGTGAATATTTGCCAACAATTTTTCTCTCTTTTTACTTTGTTTTCTTCTTTTCTTGTAGATGTTTTAAGATTTCTGAAGTCAAGTCATCTTTTCTTTGTGGCATTAAGCTTTCATATCACTTTATAAATGTTTTCTCCTATTCCTTTACTTTCCCCACTTTTTCCACACCACTGCCAGCACACTCCCAGCCCAGGTAAGAAAAGAGCTAGCAATTAATACAGAACACTGACTCCTGATTTTTTAAAAAGTTCTCCTTTTGAGTACTAATCATTTCTCTAGGCAGGAAAGCTTCATTTCAGGCTGGTCAGACACTTTTAATTCTACAGAAAAGAACTAAAAAGATTTTAAGGCATTGATATTAAAATCAAATTAACCTCAATGTTATATTCTGCAAAAAACCAAGCTGGGTTTTTAATGACATAGTCTTATTTGGCCAAAACAAAACCTTGGATACGAGTGTTCCGCCATCAATCATTTCTACTGCTAGAAGCAATGAAAGTAACAGTGTCAAAAATAATACCTAAAATTTCAAATGCCATATTCAAGTTTAAAACTCCAATGTATAATAATGACATAAAAAAGTGAAGAGTATTACTTTGGATGCTATATATAAATAAAATGAACCCTAAACCTCTTAATGTAGTTCATGGAAGGTCACTGAAACAATTAGTGGAACTGAGGCTGAATTCAGATTTCTGAGGCTAGCTTTGATGATTTTTCTCTTACATTATGATAAATGTCACATCACTCTCCAAAATCAAGCCTGTTTGGTATCATAAATACAACATAAATCATTTTAACTCTTTCATATTAGATTACTATAAATATGGATACTTATAAAGAGAAATGCTTGACCAAAGAACAGTTCCAAAAAACTGAACTGCCTGTATACCACCAGAAAGAATGGCCTCACCAATGTACATATACTGGCAGTAATTGTTACCTCCCAACGAACACGTGGATTAACACAAAGATGGATAATATAGATTTCCCAAGGATAAATCAGAAATCAGCTACCCATAGGAGAGGGCCATAGTTTGGGAAAAAATCTATGTGTTCTGAACAAAGAGACCTTGCCAGGGAAGAAATGGAAGCTTGAAATTGGACTTGCTTTCTTTGTTTCACCATGTGTTGACCTATGGATACAAAAGCAAAGGAAGCTGCATAGTGATTTGAATAGCAAGTGCTTTCTAGAAAGTTCTACATTTAAAAACCACAATCAATGCATTTTCAGAATTAGAATGGTTTGATGTTCTTTGTTGCTTTACTTTGCTAAGAGAAGTCTCTAAAGATTTAGTTGACATATATTGGAGATCTTAACTAACGTATGTTTAACATTCATAACAAAAGCATGCAAAGATTTCCATTTTCTTCATTTACTCATTTTGATTGAGTGCCATTTTCTCAGCATTACCAATTATCTATTCACGTTGTTGCTGCAATTCATTTGCAAGGTCGATTCAAGAGATTCCAAGTATTAAACAAAAATATTTTTGCTCAAAATCAGTGAAAAGAGTTCTTTATTAATTCAAAAAATGGGAACTCATAAAGCTGTGATTGTAAATTTTGCTTCAGCATGTTCATTGTGAGATGACAGCAGGTGTTATCCGGGATAAAGCTATTTGTTATTGTCAATGTCCCATGTAGCAGAAGCACAGGCAACAATTGTGGTCTGCTGGGGACTGGGCCACAGAATTCTGTGTTGTGCATCATAAGGCATAATAATAGTTACGGTGAACTGGAGGAATAAAGCTTCTCTGAAAGAACAACTTGGTATTTCCTTACATTTATGATGACTGCATGTTCTATTTTGAAGCCTATGATAATTACAGAGAATTACTTCATAAAATCTCATGTGATGTTTTCAATTCCAGAAATCCTCTGCAACCTAATCAAACAAGAAGTGAAGTCTTACTAAATCAAATAGAGTAGAACCTCTGTAAGTTGACCACCTAGGAGACTGTAACAAACTGGTCAACATACAGAGTTGGTCAACGTAATAAGGAAGCAGGCTTTGCTATACTGATATGTACACATGGTGCTGCTCCAGTCTATGAAAATTAGGTCAACTGAAGGAGGTGGTCAGTGTAAGGAGATGGTCAACTACGGAGGTGCTACCCTATGTACTGTTATACATCTTTTTCCAATAAGAGGAAGGAAGGAAATGATTTTATCATCCTGGTTCTTCATTCTGGCTAAATCCTAGTGTACAAGCTTATGCAGCTAAATATTTCCTCATAGTCTTATGGAGTTTTTCGCTCTACTCCCATTGTAGAAAATTGTCCCGACACATGTCCATTGACTTTGGGATTTTCACATAGCTGGGGAAATGGAAGACTTGAGGCTATGTTATTCATCTTTTTTGTTCCAATAGTTAGCAGAGCACTGGCCCATAGTAGGCTTTCAAAGCTCATTAGAAGATGACAAAGATGGATGAAACACACTCTCTTTTTCCTTAAGGAACTCATTACACCTACATGGATCAATTTAAAGAGAGGGAATTTTTGCTACACATAAGAAGAACTTTATCAAATACAAAGCACTGATTATTTTGGAATCTCACTGTACTTTTCTATCCATGAAAGATAAAGAAAATCAGGAGGAACTCCATCCACCCTCCTGTCTCTCTCACTCTGACACCATCATCGCTGGTTTTTCTGCTGAAATTGCTAGTAGCAGAACCAAATTACTAATGACTGTGACTATAATAAAAATGCTGAATATGGCTTAGACAGAATCACAAAACCAGGACAGAATTCTGGCTGTGTTCTTTCCTCCATGCCAAATATGGTCCTGATTACCAAGTTACTTGATAAAGGCATTATAGTTAAGTCCTTCAAATAATGATCCATCCCAGAGTGTAAGAACTTTGACCGGCTTCTGGGACATGTAACTCCTTGGCCTTTCTTTCTTTCTTGTTTGCTGCCTCCACTTTCCTCCCTCTCAAGGGAGAACATTCCTTGGCCTTCTGTTTTTGGCTATCTCTTCATTCTTATGCTTTCCTTTGGCCATATTATTTATTCCTTTCAACCACTACCTATAAATCAGCAGAATCCATATTCATAGAAACCCATTATTTCTAGTCACAAATCTTCACAGCTGTTTAGGGGCCACTTTTCTGCCCCCTAACTACCACCTAGGGCCCCAAGGCTAATGTGTGCACACCCATGCAACCAGGAACCCAATTCATACCAAAACTATTTCCATAACCCTAAGATGTTCTCTCATAGCCCTTCCAATTAAACCACCCTAACCTCTTCCCCAAGGAAATAATCATCTGATTTTTACCACTTTATACGAATTTGTCTGTAAATGAACTTTGTATAAATGGAATTATGAAGAACATACCCTTCTTGCGTCTAACTTCTTTCTCTCAGTATAATGTTTCTGAGATTCAGCCATATTCTTACACTTATCAGTGGATTCTTTCTTTGTGTTGCTGAATCATTTCATTATGTGAATGGAATCACCATTTGCCTGTCCATTCATTTAGTGATAGATATTCAGACTGTTTCCAGGATTGACTTATTATGAATAAAGCTTCTATGAACATCCATATATACATCTTTGTGTGAACATGGGTTTCCATTTCTTTGGATAAATGACGGGGCACAAAATTGCAAGATTATATATTAAGTACATGTTTAACTTTACAAAGTATCATTAAACTGTTTTTGCAAAGTTGATGTGTGATTTTTTATAAATCCACCAGCAAAAGATGAGTGTAGTGATTCCCTCAAATCGTTGCCAATATTTGGTCTCACCAGTTCTTTTACACATTCTTCCAAATGTGTAGCAGCGTCTCATGGTGCTTTTAATTTGCAGTTTCTAAAATTACTACAGATTCTGAGCTCTTTCCTTTGTCTTCTGGCCCATTTTAGTCATTTTTATATCTTATTTTATAAAAAGCCCATTTAAATCCTTTCTTCATTTTCAAAATTAGAATGTTTTTCTTACTGCATTGTAAGAATTATAATTATATATTTTTAAAACAATTTCTTTGATGGTTACATATATTTGGAAATATTTTTACCCATTCTGTGGCCTATCTTTCTTAAAAGTATTTAAAGTGCAGTGGTTTAAATTTCTAGAGTCTAATGTATAAATACTTTTATGCTTTAAGCTTTTCCTGTCAATTCTAATAAAGCTTTGTTATTTTTAGCAAACTGTTTCCTCTTCTCCTCTGGAGATATATAGTTTAAAATTGTATTTTTAAGTCTATAAAATATAAACTTCACTTTTTTTTTTTTTTTTTTTTGCAGTTTTTGGCCGGGGCTGTGTTTGAACCCGCCACCTCTGGCATATGGGGCCAGTGCCCTACTCCTTTGAGCCACAGGCGCCACCCTAAACTTCACTTTTTTAAAGGTAGGTGAGAAGTAGAAACCCAGATTACTTTTTTTTTTATAAGGGTACCCTGTTATTCCTGCACTATGTGTTAAAAAGAATTTTCTTCCCTCATTGAATTACCTTGCCGTATCTGACAAACATCAGCTTAGTATATATGTATTTGTTTATTTCTTGTCTCTATAATCCATTCCACTGGCCTGTATGTCTATCATTCTGTACTATCATATTTCTATAGCTTTGTATCAAGTCAACCAAGTGGTATAAGTCGTTTCATTTTGTACTTCTATTTTCAAGATCACAAAGACTTCATGGCTTTTCAATTTAAATTTTAGGAATCTCTTTACAAATTGAAAAAAAAGATTCTCCAGAAAGTTATTGGGTGAGGGGGAGGCATATGTTCTCTTTCTCCAATATTTAAGACATGTTTAACTTACCTTGGTTTTATACACATATTTTTAAATCCATTACTTATTTACATTTTTATGCAATTAATTACATATAATGTTCTGAATTTCATTTTCCATTTGTTTTTTATGATATGTAGACATACCATTAGTTTTGATATAGACCTTTTCTTAGTTTTCTGTATAAATATATGTTATTTACATATAAAAAGTTTTGTGCTTCAGCAGCACATATACAAAATATAAATTAAAAATGTTACTTATTCTGTTACCTTCTCTGTGTGTGTGTGTGTGTGTGTGTGTGTGTAATCTTTAGAAGCTTGTTATCACATTGGGAAAGTTCCCTGGTTCCTAGTTTTTTAAAAAAGTTTTTATCATGAATGGATGTCAAATTTTGTCAAATGTTTTTCTACATATATTAGGATAATTATATGGTTTATTTTTGTGTAATCTCTTAATATGGTTAATTATATTGATTTGCAAATGTCATAACAACCCCTTGCATTCCTCAGACAAACTTCAGTTGGGAATAATATATTAGCCTTTAAAAAATATGCTGGAAAATTTTGCTAACATTTTTATTAAGGCACTTTGTATCTACGTTGTTGAGGGATTAGTATATAGAATTATTTTCTTTTTTAGCTTTTATATCAGTGTAATGTAGGATTCATAAAATGCATTGGGAAATGTTCTAGTCCTGTTGTTCAGTAGAATAATTACTTTTTCTTTAAAATGCTTAACGGAATTCACGATGAAACTATCTGGCAGAAAGATTTTCAATTAAGAATTTGATACCTTTATAAATATGGTGATTTATTTTATTTATTTCTCTTTTGTGCGTATTATAAAGGGCCTTTTCAAATTCAGGTTACATACAGTATTAATAACATACACTGATGCTCCCTCTATGATTTTGGGTTTTTTTTTGTTTGTTTCTAATGTTTAATTCTAATTTTTAACCTCTCAAATATATTTCACAAAAGGGTCGAAGTAAATATCTTGTTTTTTTAAAAAATGGCTTTTTAACAATAATATTCTGCAAGAAAATTTGCTGGTAATCTGTCTTTTCCAAAATAATTAAAAAGCCTTATTTTTTTACATACTAAATGACCATAGGTCCTGATTTTTATATCTGGAATTGGATAGAACTGTGTAAGCATATGCACACGGGTATGTACATGTATCAGTCTATATGTTTGTATATGTTCTTATAGCATATCACACATTTTAATAACTTTATTATAATATTAGCTATTGTATTTTATAACTATGTCTCAAAATGTGTTACCAAAAATTACCTTGCTGATAATATTTTAATTGATTTGAATGGTGAACAGATAAATTGTTAAGTTAGTTTTGTTATTACATAGGCTCCTATTCAAGAATAAACTTTAGGTTTCTTAACATTGATATTGCACATTTTTTTCTTAAATTGACGTCTAGATATTTTATTTGTTTGAGGGGAAACGTTGTTGGTTGTGTCAATGGCTTTCTAAAAATTGTATTTTAAGAACTAATTTTTTTAAAAGATAAACTTTATTAAAGAGGCAGTTTGGGGCATTTTTTTTTCTATTTTTGCTTAAAAAGGACAATATCCCTCTGTAAATTGAACAGAAATAGAACAACTTAAAAATCATTTATAAATATCTTTAACAACATTCTTAAAGTTCAATATTACATTACATAAAATTTACACAATTTAGTTTAGAATTATCATCACTGGAATAAAGATAATGTTCTTATATAAATTATACTACTTATAATAAAATATTAAGTGTTACATACTAACTATGGGAAGGGTCAGTGAGGCAAAGAAACTTTGAAAAGTATTACATAAACACACACAAATACACAAGCACATTTTATATTCATCATTCACAATCCTTAGAATAATAACAATGTTTCTGGGTAAAATGTTTTCTTATTTCAAATTAATATGAGGGTACAAATGAATAAGTAACAGTGTTTGCATTTCTGAGGTAAAGTTCCTGCTGTTGTTGAGCACACTCAAGTTAATCAACAAGAAAAGTGCAAACAACCCCGTTCATAAGTAAGCAAGAGACTTAACAGAAACTTCTCTGAAGAAGACAGATGAATGACAACAAAACAAAAACCACACACACA
>CAUYRH010138321.1:0-13246 GCA_963574655.1 Perodicticus potto
GGCGGGCACCTGTAGTCCCAGCTACTTGGGAGGCGGAGGCAGGAGACTCGCTTGAGCCCAGGAATTGGAGGTTGCTGTGAGCTGTGATGCCACCGCACTCTATCCAGGGTGACAGCTTGAGGCTCTGTCTCAAAAAAAAAAGAAGTAGTGGGCAACCGCATCCTTTTCTCCTCCAAGGATGTATCTTCCAGGAAGGGAGAGTGGGAAGGGAGCAGAGCTGCCAAGATTGAAGTGGCTTATGAAGAAATGCGGGTTAGGGTGGCACCTGTGGCACAGCAAGTAGGGCGCTGGACCCATATACTGAAGGTGGTGGGTTCAAACCCAGCCTTTACAAAAAATAGCCAGGCATTGTGGCGGGCACCTGTAGTCCCACCTACTAAGGAGGCTGAGGCAAGAGAATCACCTAAGTCCAGGAGCTAGAGGTTGCTGTGAGCTGTGTGATGCCATGGCAGTCTACCAAGGGTGATAAAGTGAGACTCTGTCTCTAAAAAAAAAAAATGCAGGTTGGTGGTTTGTTAGATGGGCTCTGCTGAATCTCTTAACTCCTTTGGCCCCGTTTGCAAAGCTGGGCTCAGTGGACTGGCACAGAGTCAGACGCTGGCAGAGACGGCCCCTCGTGGTGGCTGCTGGGGAGGTTGCTCCTGGCGGTGCTGCTTGGTGGGCAGACCAGGGATGTTTTCATTTCAGCATCTTTTCTGTGCCCTTTTCTCCCAGCGGGCGATGATGAAATCTCATTTGACCCTGACGACATCATCACCAACATTGAGATGATTGATGACGGCTGGTGGCGTGGGGTGTGCAAGGGCAGGTACGGGCTCTTCCCTGCCAACTACGTGGAGCTGCGGCAGTAGGGTGGCTGTGCCACAGATCTCACACTACACATCAGGCCTTTGCTGGTTCTTGGGTTTTGGTTGGTTTTTCTTTTTGTTTGTTTTATTTTTTGATGATGGGGAGGGGAGTATACATATTGCTTTTTATATTTAATACTTTTGCTGATGCTTTTGAAAATGTTTATGCCACAGAATTTGCTAATATATTGTAATCATGTTCCTTAGGAGGACTTTGGTAATTGTTTTTATGCGTTTATGGCATTTTCTTTTGTTGCCAAATTGACTGTCACATGCAGCCACTTCAGGGACTCTTGAGGTCTTTAGTTCTTTTGAGGTCAGTAGTACATGTCCTCGTGGGCACCTGCCATTCCCCAGGACAAACAAGAGCTCTTTCGGGTCAGCGTCTGTAGCTGTCAGGAGGATGACCATCCTGAAGGGAGGGCAGGGCCTGTGGACATTAGCAGGGAAGGGAGGTCGTACTGTGGCAGCCCAGAGTACTGACAGCTTTAGCAAGGGTCCCACCTTGGCTGCTCATTGTATCTGCCCCTCCCCCTCCCCCACACCCATGTCCACGTCCCCAGGAGGGCTGCAGGGCTGCCGGGGCCGTGCTCCCGCTCTGCCTCCGAGTGGGGCTGAGTCTTCAGACATTCCCCTCCCTTGGCCATCTCCCGACCACAGCCCATGGTGACAGTCTCCAGGGCCTTACTGAAGAGTTTGAGGCTCGTGTTGGGCTTGGCTTGCCAGCACGAGGCTCACGTCTTGACTGTGATTTGGACAGTCTTGGCCCCTGTTTTTCTGTTGTGTGGTGAACCAGCCACGTCGCTGTGGGGAGGCTGGTGCCTTCTCTATTGTAGACTGCCATTTCTTCCTTTCAAGGGAATTGTGCTATTTTTGCCAAAATACGTTCAATGACTGTAAAAGTTGACCAATTGATGGCTAAAAATAAGAAGTACAAATGAGCGAGTGTTCCTACCCAAGGTGCCCTTGGCAGTTCTGGACACTGCTATCCCCAGGCACTGCAGCGATTTGCTGCCTGGGGACTATATCTCCCTCCCCAGAAACCAGGGGGCTGGACCAATCCGATCATGCGCACATGAAGTGGACAATGTATCTTTCCAAAAGATCCCGTGGAATTGTCTCAGATGTTTGGGACATTTAATGGCTGTAATGCACGTGTTTTCTTTCCTGAAGTGCATTTCTGCATAATCCTTGCTTTACCACAATTAGGTTGGGTTTTATACGCAAGTTACTGTATCTGAATTCCTGTAGCACACCTCATAGGTATGATTTTTTTTTTTAATTAAATGCTCAGAATAAACTTTTTTTCGATCCACTTGCGTGGTTTACTTTGGTCTCTGGGTACTCTGTTACACAGGTGAAGGCGCAGGCCTACGGACCCTGCTTAGCCCTACACCAACCAACTGCAGACTCTTAGAAAGAGGCACGCTCCTTCAGCCACATTTTATAGGATGAAATGTATTCACTGTCTCTGATCATCAATTTTTTGGATAAAGATTCCAAACAAAATAGGAAATTCCGTACTTAAAAATCGTTTCTGGGCAGTGCCTATAGCTCAGTGTGTAGGGCACCGGCCACATACACTGAGGCAGGCAGGTTCAAACCCAGCGTGGGCCTGCTAATCAGCAATGACAACTGCATCAAAAAAAAAGAAAAACAGCTTGGCATTGCGGCAGGCACCTGTAGTCGCAGCTACAGGGGAGGCTGAGGCAAGAGAATATCTTAAGCCCAAGGGTTAGAGGTTGCTGTGAACTGTGACACCACGGCACTCTACCAAGGGTGACATAGACTCTGTCTCAAAAGAAAAAAGAATTGTTTCTGAATTACAGTTCCCACCGTAAATCCCTGGCTGGTTGCCATGTAGCTAAAGGTCTTGTTTCTTTAGAGCAGCTCTTCGTAACAATGAAAATACATCGTGGCATTAGGAAGGTTGAAAACCACTGCTTTAGAGGCACAAATTGAAGTCAAGAGATCAGTAGTGCGGAAAGGCCAGCGTCTGTAACACACGTCTAGATCTTGGGAACCCCCGGGATGGGGCAGAGTGGCCTGTGTATACACCACCAGGCTGGACTCAGCTCCGTGGTCCCCATGGCAGTATGTGTGGCTCTTCTCATGGGCAGTTCACAGACAGTGCCAGAATGAGAAGGCTTTGAAAGCTCAGGAAAACCACTCTCACCATCCCTGGGAGAAATGAGAGAGCTGAGCAAACCGTGGACGTTGCAAACTAGCATAGTCTTCCTGTTACATGAGGTGAGTGTCACCCACGGCTGCCTTAAAGTGATGGAGGGACGGGCCCAGAACCCCAGGTCCCAGGTTTGGCCACTTCTTCCTAAGTCTTGTCAGGTCCCCCTCAGCACTCTGCAATCCTGCATCCTCTGGTCCTCAGGATGGTAGCTGCTCTCTGTCCTCTGGGGTCCCTGGTGGCCTCCAGGTGAGCCTGATGCTAGAGCACCCTCCAGCCCCCTGAGCAGCTTGTGTTTGGCCCGTGCTTCCAGAATCCTGAAGCGTGGAGGACAGAAGGTGGGCAGATATCCTCTGCTGATGGCCAGACGTGGAACATGATTGTGGTTCACTTAGGGAGCAGTGATAAAGGAGCGCTGGTGTTGCTGCTGGCCACCTGAGGCAGCTCCGAGTGTGTGCAGAAGGGACAGTGCCTTGTTCAGGCCTCCTGAAAGATCTGCCTGCTAAGGCTTCAGCCCAAGCTGTCCAGAGAGGTGCTGACATGGTTTTATCTAAGCCGGTGGTTCTCAACTTTCCTAATGCCGTGACCCTTTAATACAGTTCCTGTGGGTCACGACCCACAGGTTGAGAACTGCTGATAAGCGCACGTGCTCAGTGAAGAGAAGAGGCAGCTCATCCCCGGTGGAGGCAAACCAGGACGCACATGGTTCCCCCATCGTGTTTAATTCCCACGTAGGAGACCAGGGAGAGCTGAGAAAACGGCTGGGCTCCACAGGAGTGGAGCTTAAAGGAAAAACCTCTGCCCGTCGTTCTGTCCTGCCAACATGCCACCGCAAGCGGACGTGATTTTTGATGCTTGCACTGCCTTGATCTCCAGCTTCGATTTCCTCATCTTAAAACAATAAAATGACCTCTCTTGTTAGGCGCTTACAGGAGCCATTCTGCCATACTTGCATTTGAAATTTATTACCAGGATACGCCTTAAAAATTTCATGAAACAAATTGAATGTATGTAACAATATGTTTCAATAATTTGTATTGTGTTGCCTGAAACATCATGATTCGCTCACATTTTCATGTCAGTGCTGTGTTGTGAATTGCTCTTTTCATTTCTTCTAGTGTTCCCTTTGGTTTCTTCTGACCTGTTTGTTCTCCCCTGGGAATTCTCACCCTTGGTCAGTATAGTAAAAATGCGCGTGGAAAGGAACAAACACAGCAGGGGAAGGATCGGACCCTTTGGTTCGCACCCACCGACGTTACTGTAATACATGTTTATCCAGTGACTGATGAGTTCAGTTCACAGCTGAGTGTCGCTTGGAAGCTGTATGATTTCTTACTAGCATAAGCCATGTCTAGATTTAGTGTTAATGTTTTCTCTGTCAATTAAATCTCTAGTGTTAATTTAAATAATTAAATACAGTTTTTCCTAGGTATATAGGTGGTATTGGCCCCAGGACTGCCCCCCGTGCCCAAATCTTTGCATATACAAAATGTTGGCCCCCTGTATACATGGGTTATGCATTTTGCAAGTACTGTATTTTTTGATCATTGAAGTGGACCTGTGCACTCGTGCAAATCCATGTTGGTCAAAGGCCAGTCATCCCACTTCCCAAGTGGGGTGTGCACGTGAGATGCACGTGAGTCTCCATGGGCCTCCCTAAGTCCTAATCCCCAAAACCTGTGAATATGTTACTCTCCACGGCAAAGGAAAATTAAGTAGCAGAGGCCAGGTATGGTGGTTCCTGCCTGTAATCCTACCACTCTGGGAGGCTGAGGTGGGTGGATTGCTGGAGCTCAGGAGTTTGAGACCAGCCTGAGCAAGAGTGAGAACCCCGTTTCTACAAAAAATAGAAAACTTAGCCAGGCATTGTGGCACATGCCTGTAGTCACAGCTACTCGGAAGGCCTGAGTCAAGAGGATTGCCCAAGCCCAGGAGTTTGAGGTTGCTACATTCTACCCAGGGCAACAGAGTGAGACTCAAAAAAAAAAAAAGATTAAATAGCAGATGAGGTTTAGGTTGCTAGTCAGCTGACTTTGTTAAAACGGAGAATACCAGGTGGCGCCTGTGGCTCAAAGGAGTGGGGTGCCAGCCCCATATGCCGGAGGTGGCGGGTTCAAACCCAGCCCCAGCCAAAAACTGCAAAAAAACAAACAAACAAACAACAAAATACAGGGAGATAACCTTTTTAGCCAATGGTGCTAGGATAACTGGGTGCCCACATACAGAGGAATGAAGTTCACCCCTTACATCTGCCATACAGAAAAACCAATCAAGATGGATTGAAGACCTAACTCTAAAACTCTTAGAGGAAAACAGGGAACGTTTCTTGACATTGAATTTGGCGGTTATTTCTTAGATATGAAAGCAAAAGCACAGACAACAAAAATAAAATAGGTAAGTTGGATTTCATCAAAATGAAAACTGAGCATCAAAGGACACAGGAAACAGTGGAAAGGCAACCTACAGAATGGGAGCGAACATTTGCAAATTATATCTCTGATACGGGATTAATATCCAGAATATCTACAGAACTACAACTCAACAACAAAACCAAATAAGTCAAAGGGAGCAGAGGACTTGAGTAGACGTTTCTCTGAAGAAGCTGCGCGCAAGGACAGTGAGCAGGTGAGAGAGCGCCACATGACCAGCCGTTAGGGGAAGGCAGGTGAAAACCACGCTGAGACCGACGAACAGCCAGGACAAAATCCACATGGAGGTGACAGCTCTAATCTGCTAGGTGGCTACTGTGAAACAAGCAATACAAAGATAGCTAACGAGGATGTGGATAAATTGCAACCCTCAAGCACCGTTGGGAGTGCAAAATGGTGCGGTTACTATGGGAAACAGGATGACAATTGTGTCGTATAAAATAGAATTGTGGTGTGGTCCAGCAATACCACTTCTGGATACATACCCCAAATAATTAAACACAAGGTCTCAAAGACATCTGTACACCCGTTTTCATAGCAGCTCTATTCTCAGTAGTACAAAGGTGGAAGAAGCCCAGCGTCTGTGTGGGTGAAGGGATGTGCACAGTGTGGTCCGTACATGGACAGTGCGCTACGGTTCACAGGCTCTGTGCTCACCCAGGCTGGGGGCAGCAGCATCGACACAGCTCACAGATAATCCCAAACTCCTGGGCTCAAGCGACCCTCCTGCCTTAGCCTCCTGAGTAACTGGGATTACAGGTGTGTGCCATCACATGAACTCAGCTGTTTCTTTTTCTACCTTTTGTTTTTTTGGAGACAGTCTCACTATGTTGCCCTCGGTAGAGTGCTGTGGCGTCATAGCTCACAGCAACCTCAAACACTTGGACTTAAGCGATTCTCTTGCCTCAGCCTCCCAGGTAGCTGGGACTACAGGTGCCTGCCACAATGCCTGACTATTTTTTTGTTGTAGTTGTCATTGTTTAGCAGGCCCTGCCGGGTTCGAATCCACCAGCCCCAGTGCATGTGACCGTTGCCCTAACCACTGAGCCCCAGGTGCGGAGCCAATGTTTTTCTATATTTTTTTTTTAATTGTTTTTTATTAAATCATAACTTTGTACATTGATACATTTATGGGGTTCAGGTTACTGCTTCCATATACAATGTGAAATGCTTACATTGAAGTAAGTAACACATCTTGAAAGCTGGTCTTGAACTTGTGGCCTCAAGCGATCCTCCCACCTCAGCCTCACAGAGGGCTGGGAGCCACAACACCTGGTCTGATTTAGCCTAAAAAGGAAGGAAATGGTGACACAGGCTACAAGGTAGATGAATGTTGAGGATATTGTGCTGAGTTAAAAGTCAGTCACAAAAAGACAAGTCCTGTGTGATTCCATTGTTGGTGCCGGGGCTAGGGATGGGAGTGGGAGTTAGTGTTTGATGGTGATGGAGCTTCAGCTGGGGGAGATGTCTCGGTTCTCAACCTGTGAGTCGCGACCCACAGGAACTGTATTAAAGGGCCGCGGCATTAGGAAGGTTGAGAACCACGCCTATAAAGGAATGCCCCAGGTGGGCAGTTTATGAAGAAGGCGGCTGACATGTGCTGGGGTCACATAGTGAGAAGGAAAGCAAGGGGAGGCAGGCTGTTTAGCCACCAACTCTCATGGGAACTTAATGGGCGGCAGTGCCCCAACCCCACTCCCAGGACATTGATTATTCATGCAGGACTGGGATCTGCCCCAAACAGATTCCAGCATGAGGTTTGCAGGGTCAAATGTCCAAACCACAGCCTTTCACCTGGGCCTCAATCCTCCCTGTCCTCACAAAAATGCAATCGTCCCATCTCAGTATTAGTCCCTAAGAGCCTTAAATTTCTCCAGCATCAGCTCACAAGTGCACGGTCTCATTTGAGACCCGAGGCAAGTTTCTGACGCTGTGAGCCTCCCTGATGTGAGGGCAGGCTCCGTGGTACCGGTCCATGGCCCATCAGGAACTGGGTCACACCGCAGCAGGTGAACTGAACTTACACTGCTCCATCACGGCCTGTGCCCGCCTACTGTCAGAGGTGAGATTCTCGTAGGAACTCGACCATACTGTAAACTGCGCATGCAAGGGACCCAGGGTGTGCTCCTCTGATCTGAGGTGGAGAGGTAGTGTGCTTGAATCATCCTGAAACCATGCATCCCCCTCCTGGGAAAAATTTTGGTGCCAAAAAGATTAGGGCCCACTGCTCTAGGGCATCACTCTTAAGTTCCTTCTTCCACCAAGCCCTGGGGCATGTTCACAGTGTAGCCACATTCTTTGCTACAGGTTACCAAGGGTGACTTGTGCTCCCATTTCCAGCAAGTTCTTCCTTTTCCCTGTGAGACCTTGTCAGGCAGGGCTCTACTGTCCATATGCATATTAACACTTTGGTCACAACCAACTACCCAATTCCTAAGAAGTTCCAAACTTTTCCCCATCCTCCTGTCTTCTCTGAGCCCTCCAGACTCTTCCAACTTCTGCCCCCTACCGGGTCCCAAGCTGTTTTTCCATTTTGTGAGCTAAAATAAAATCCCAAGCCCCTTGCCAACTGCATGGACCCACTTTCGGCCAAGGGGATCCCAGAAGAACCATAAAACTGAGTCCCTGGCCATGAAGGAAAGGGAGGTTGGACATACCTTGAAAGACAAGATACTAAATTACTAACAGAACCTATGGCCACACAGAGCAAAGGTCAAATCACCCACAGGCCATCAACGTGCTGAACAAGTCACTTGAGTCACTATATTGTGGTTTTTCTCTGGTTAACAGAATTCTTTATCTCAGGCCTTTAGGTAAAGCTTTATTTCTTTACCAATCACAAAGAATCTTTGAACCCACCCATAGACTATAATCCCCTACTCCGAGATGCCCTGCCTTTTCAGGCCAAAGCAATGTACAACTTCCGTGTGCTGGTGTATGATTTTGCCTGTAATTTCTGTTTCTCTAAAATGTATAAAACCATATGGCTCCAGCCTGTGGTCACACATGTTGAGTACGGTGGTTCTTTTCCCCACCAGCAACATTTTCAGTTATCTTTATAGCAGCACCCCACTCCTTGGTACCATTTTCTGGCCTACTCTGTTTGAATT
The DNA here is from genome assembly GCA_963574655.1 of Perodicticus potto. NCBI lineage: Eukaryota > Metazoa > Chordata > Mammalia > Primates > Lorisidae > Perodicticus > Perodicticus potto. The sequence goes on from CAUYRH010138321.1 coordinate 8,570, forward strand.
GCTATAAAGGAGTAGTTAAGAAGGGGTACTTTTTTGAAAAAAGGCTTACCTAGCTCACAGTCCTGCTGGTTGTACAAAGATGCATAACACCCCACATCAGCTTCTGGTGAGGGCCTCAGGCAGCTTGGGACAGAAGGTGAAGGAGAGCTGGCCATGCAGAGATCACAAAGTCGGGGACAAAGCCAGGAAGGCTGGGAGTTTTAGGCCAGCGTGAGCAACATAGTGAGACTGTGTGCACAAAAACACACTCACTACCTTGAAGACAGCACCGAGCCATCCATGAGGGTTCAGCCTCTGGGACTCAAACACCTCCCACCAGGTCCCAGCCCCGGGGATCAAATTTCAACATGAGATCTGGAGGAGACAGACAAACCACATGCAAACTATAGCAGAAAAGGAGAAAGTTCTGGGGATGGACAGTGGTGATGTTTGCACAACAATGTGTATGTCCTTAATGCCACTGAGCTCCTCATGTAACAATGGTTAACATCGTAAATGTGGTGTTTTGTATATTTTACTAAAATTAAATTTTTTTTTAAAAAAAAGGAAATTACATTTAATTATCTGAGTGTGCCTGATGTGCTTACAAGGATCCTTAAAAGTGGAAGGATGAGGTAGAAGAGGTCAGAGGTCAGAGTGATGGGGTGACAGAACTTGGACCCACCTTTGCTGTCGCTTTCACTACTTGGTGGTTTCTTTTTCTTTCTTTCTTTTTTTTTAAAGACGGTCTCACTCTGTCACCCTGGGTAGAGTGCTGTGGTGTCATCATAGCTCACAGCAACCTCAAATTCTTGGGCTCAGGCGATCCTCTTCCCTCAGGCTCCTGAGTAGCTGAAACTACAGGCACTTTCCATGATGCCTGGCTAGTTTTTCTGTTTTTAGTAGAGACAGGGTCTTGCTCTTGCTCAGGCTGGTCTCAAACTCCTGAGCTCAAGCAATCCACCCACCTCGGCTTCCCAGAGTGCTGTTTCTGACCTGCAGAATTCTAAGCTTTTTCACTGGAGAGGATTTAAACAACTTTCTGACTGGGGCATGACCAGCTGTGCTATCCTGCGTGTGTCTCTCTGTGTTTATAGGGGTAGATAATGGTCCCCGAAGACGTTCACATCCCCATCCTCAGAAGCTGTGAAGATGCTACTCTACATGACCAAGGGGAATCAAAGTTGCCATCATCGGGTTTTAAGATGGGGAGAGGCCGGGTGTGGTGGCTCACACCTATAATCCCAGGACTTTGGGAGGCTGAGGCTGGGAGTTTTAGGCCAGCCTGAGCAACATAGTGAGACTGTGCGTACAAAAACTAAAAAATTAGTTGGGTCTAGTTCCAGCTACTTGGGAGGCTGAGCTACAAGGATCACTTGAGCCCAAGACTTGGAGGCTTCAGTGAGATGTAATGATGCCACTGCACTCTAGCTGGGGTGTCAGAGTGAGACTCTGCCTGAATGAAAGGACGAATGAATGCATACATGCATGTAGAGTTGAGCTTCAAGGTCAAGACATTTGAAGTGCAGAAGTTCTCCTATGTAATCGTCAGGGGACAGAACAGAATGGAAAACTAAGCCCTGAAGTCTTGATTACCAGGAGATGAAGACTTTGTCAGTACTTGGAATTTAGAGCTTTGGGGTTTAATAGACACAAGCAGCAAGAGGTCAGTTTTGGTCCTGCAAGCTTTGCAGTTGGAAGAGAGAACCTAAGTAATGCTGGGTGAAATATTACCTCAGTGAAAGGGTGGGAGAATGAAAATCTGCCCATTGCCAAAGGGAAATACTGACATAATTTTTTGGTCCTAAGACCTGGATAGGGAGAAGGAGATTATGTGAACAAGATTTTGCTCAAAGGAGATTAATGACGGATGAAAGGGAATGTAAAGGGTGTTCTGGACCAAAATTCCCTAACGGGGGAAAGAACAGAGCCTAGAAGAGGTTCAGTGCGACAGTTCCCCAAACTGGCCACTAGGGAGAGTCATTAACTCAGGACAGCTTGGTTGCCCTCTACCATTGGGCAAACTATGGATTTCTTACTTTATTCCTGTCTCTTTGCTTAAGAATTGGTGATGCAGAAATAAGAGAGACAGTCTCAGTAAATCTATAGAGACAGAACACTAGTGGTTTTCATGGGCTAGGGAAGAGGGAGAGTGGGAAATGACAGCTAATGGGGACAGGAGGTGATGACAAAAATATTCTGGAACTAGACACAGATGATAAAAATATTATGGAACTAGACCATGCCCTCCCACTGCCCCGGCACCCCACTCCGCTTTCTGTCTCTGGACTTGATGACGCCGGGAACCTCCTATGAGAGGAATTAGATGGGACTGGTCCTTCCGTGACTGGCTTGTTTCACGTAGCATGTCCTCACGTTCACCCATGTGTCACACCGGTTAGCATCTCCTCCCTGTTCAAGGCTGAACAATATTCCACTCACTCTTTAAAGGACATCTGGATTTTTTTTCCTTCAAGTTTTTGGCTAGTAACGATAAAGTTGCCATGAATATTATTATACAAATTTTTGTGTGGACATAAGTCTTCTTTTCTCTGAGGTGAATGCCCGGGAGCACAGCTGCTGGGCTGGATGGTAGCTGTGTGTTTAGTCGTATAATAAACCATTAAAGTGTTTTCCAGAGCGGCCGTATCATGTTACGTTCCCACCAGCTATGTACAAAAGGTCCTCCGTTGCTCTGCGTCCTCCCCACTGCTTTTCTATTTTAGCCATTTTGACAGGTATGCAGTGAGGCCTCGCTGAGGCTTTGGCTTGCATTCCCCAACGTTTAATGACGTGCACGCCTTTTCCATGTCTGGTGTCTGATTACCACCTGCACATCCACCTCCCTGAAATACACGTTCCAGGGTTTGCCCACTTCTGATGGAACTGTTTGCTTTCCCGTTGAGTTTTGAGAGTTTTTTATAAGCCCTAGGTCCTAGTCCTGTGTCACATCGTGGTTTAGAGATATATTCTTCCAGTCTATAGTTTGGAACAGTTTTAACTTTGATGAAATCCAATTTATCAATTTTTCCTTTTTTTAAAATAGATTGATGTTTTGGTGTCAAACCTGAGAACGGCTTGCTCAGCCCTAGATCCTGGAGATTTTTCTCCCGTCTTTGTTTATGTTTTACATTTAAGCCTGCAACTCATTTTGAATTAATTTTAGTGTGTGAGACCAAGGTCAAGGTTCATGTTTTGGTCTGTTGATCCAATTGCTTCAGCACTTTTGTTGAAAAGATCATCTTTCCTCCATTGAGTTGCTTTTGCTCCTTTGTCAAACATTAGCTGGGGATGTCTCTGTGAGTCCGATTCCGGGCACTGCACTTCGCCCCACTGAGCCGTGTATATGCTCCTACTCCAGCGCCTGTGGCCTTGATTGCTGTGGCTACATATTAATAACAGGCCTTGAAATCAGGTAGGCTGGTTTCTCCCACTTTATCCTTTCCTTTTACAATTGTTTTAGCTTTTCTAGTTCCGTTGTTTTTCCATATACATTTTGGAGTGATCGAGTTTGTATCTACAAAAACATCTTGCTTGGGTTTTGATAGGAAACGTGTTAAACCTGTAATATCAGCTGCAGGAGAACTGACATCTTCCCTATGTTGAGTCTTCCAACCCATTAACAAGGTATGTCTCTCCAATTATTTAGATCATGTTTCATTTTTTTCATCGATGTTTTAGACTTTTCAGTATATAAATCCTGTATGTTTTAAGACAGCTCCTTGGTTGAGAGCTGAGGTGCAACCTCAAATGCTTGGGCTCAGGCAGTCCTTCCATCTCAGCCTCTACAGTAGCTGAGACTTCAGGTGCGTGTCACCACGCTCAGTTGATACATATGTGTGTGTGTGTGTGTGTGTGTGTGTGTATAGGCATATGCATATATGTAACTTATTATATACATTGTAGAGACTGAGGTCTTGCTATGTTGCCAGGGTGGTGTTGAATTCTTACCCTCAAGTGATCCTCCTGTGTCTGCCTCCCAAAGTGAGAGATAACAGGTGTGAGCCACTGCACCTGACTGTTAGATCTGCATCTAAGCATTTGATTTATTTTTAAATAAATAAGTGGGCTGGGCACAGTGGCTCGCACCTATAATCCTAGCACTCTCAGAGGCCGAGGTGGGTAGATTGCCTGAACTCTGGCGTTTGAGACCAGCCTGAGCAAGAGCAAGACCTTTCTCTACTAAAAACAGAAAAACTGGCTGAGTGTTGTAGCAGGTGTCTGTAGTCCCAGCTACTCAGGAGGCTGAGGCAAGAGGATTGCCTCAAACCAGAGTTTGAGGTTACTGTGAGCTAGGACGATGCCACAGCACTCTACCCAGGGCAACAGAGCGAGACTCTGTTTCAACCATAAATAAATGGCATAGTAGTTTTAATTTCAGCGTTCACATATTCTGTGCTACTCTATAGGAATACAAACAACTGTATTTTTTTAAATTTTTTTTATGAAATCATAACTGTATACATTTATGGGGTACAATGTGATGATTTGGTATACAGTGTGGAATGCTTGAATCAAACTGATTTAACATAACCAGCACCTCACTTACTGACTTTTTGTGGTAAGACATTGATAATTTACTCTTATTTTGAAGTGTGTCCTTGCATGGTGCACGTTAGGCGAGGTCCCACCAAATGCCCTCTCTCCTGTCCCTCCTGCTAGACTATATTTGTGTTTTATCATTCGTATGAGGCAAAC
>CAUYRH010138323.1:0-25278 GCA_963574655.1 Perodicticus potto
TGAAAAACAGAAAGAGAGCATATCAACAAACTCACAAGCAATATGATGGAATTGGAAAAGAAGAACAATTTAAGCCTAAACCCAGCAGAAGAAAAGAAAAAGACAAAATTAAGTCAGAGATCAATGAAATTGAAAACAAAATAATCATTCAGAAAATTAATGAAACAAGGAGTTGGTTTTTTGAAAAAATAAATAAAATAGATAAGCCTTTGGCCAGACTAACTAGAAATAAAAAGGTAAACTCTCTAGTAACTTCAATCAGAAATGATAAAGGGGAAATAACAACTGATGCCACAGAAATTTGACAACGTGAAGTAAATGGATCAATATTTAGAATCACACTCTCTCCCTAGACTTAGCTCAGATGAAATAGATCTCCTGAACAGACCAATTTCAAGCACTGAGATCAAAGAAACAATAAAAAATGCCCTGGTCTGGATGGCTTCACACCAGAATTTTATCCAACCTTCAAAGAAGAGCTTATTCCTATACTGCAGAAATTATTCCAAAAAATTGAGGAGGAAGGAATCTTCCCCAATACGTTCTATGAAGCAAATATCACCCCAATACCAAAACCAGGTAGACTCAACTAAAAAGGAGAACTTCAGACCAATTTCGCTAATGAATATAGATGCAAAAATTCTGAACAAAATCTTGGCCAATAGATTACAGCTTAGCATCAAAAAAGTCACACATCATGATCAAGTAGGTTTCATTCCAGGGATGCAAGGCTGGTTTAATATTCACAAGTCCATGAACGTTATTCACCATATCAATAGAAGCAAAACCAAAGACTATATGATCCTCTCAATAGATGCAGAAAAAGCATTTGATAAAATCTAGCATTCTTTTCTAATTAGAACACTGTGTATTATAGGTATTTTTGGGACATTTGTTAAACTGATCAAAGCTATCGATGACAAACCCACAGCTAATATTTTTACTGAATGGGGTAAAACTAAAACCTTTTATTTTAGAACTGGAACAAGACAAAGTTGTCCTCTGTCACCATTACTATTCAACATAGTTCTAGAAGTTCTGGCCAATACAATTAGACAAGACAAAAAAATAAAGGGCATCTAGATGGGTGCAGAGAAGGTCAAACTCTCTCGTTTTGCTGATGATATGATCTTATCCTTAGATATCCCCAAAAACTCAACCACAAGACTCTTGGAAGTCATCAAAGAATACAGTAAAATCTCAGGATTTAAAATCAATGTCCACAAGTCAGTTGCCTTTGTATAGGCCAACAGCAGCCAAGATGAGAGGTTAAGGACACAACTCCCTTCACCATAGCCCCCCCCAAAATGAAATACTTAGGAATATGCCTAACAAAAGAAGTGAAAGACCTCTATAAAAAAAATTATGAAACCCTAAGAAAGGAAATAGCAGAGGACTTTAACAAATGGAAGAACATACCATGCTCATGGCTGGGAAGAATAAACATTGTTAAAATGTCTTTACTTCCCAGAGCAATTTACCGATTCAATGCCATACCGATTAAAATACCAACATCCTATTTTCAAGACATGGAAAATATTATTCTGCGCTTTGTATGGAAAGAGAAAAACCCTATATAGTTAAGGCAATTCTTAGTAATAAAAACAAAGCCGGGGGTATCACCAGATTTTAGGCTGTATTACAAGGTCATAGTGGTCAAGACAGCATGGTACTGGCACAAAAATACAGACATAGATATTAGGACTCGTATAGAAAACCTGGAAATGAATCCAACAACTTACAGCTATCTAATCTTCAATAAACCAAACAAGAGCATTCATTGGGGGAAAGACTCCCTATTCAATAAATGGTACTGGGAGAATTGGGTGTTCATATGTAAAAGACTGAAACTGGATGCACACCTTTCTTCACTCACAAAAATTGATTCAAGATGGATAAAGCACTTAAATTTAAGGCACGAGATGTTAAATATCCTCAAAGAAAGCATTGGAAAAAACACTGGAAGATATTGGCTTGGGGAAAGACTTTATGAGGAAGACTGCCATGACAATAGCAACAACTGCATCAATAAACAAAGGGAACTTAATTAAACTGAAAAGCTTCTGCACAGCCAAGGAGAAAACAACCAAAGCAAATAGACCACCTACCCAATGGGAAAGGATATTTGTGCATTTTGAATCTGACAAAAGTTTAATAACCAGGATCTATACAGAACTTCAATTAATCAACAAGAAAAGAACCAACAATCCTATATTTCAATGGAGAAGAGAGATGAATAGAATCTTCTCTAAAGATGATAGACGAATAGCCAGTAAACACTTGAAAAAATGCTCATCATCAAAAAAATAAAATAAAATAAAATAAAATAAAATAAAATAAAATAAAATAAAATAAAAATGCTCATCATCCCTAAGTATTAGAGAAATGCAAATTAAAACCACCCTGAGATACCATCTAACTCCAGGGAGAATGGTCTATATCACAAAATCTCAAAATTACAGATGCTGGCGTGGATGTGGGGAAAAAGGAACACTTTTACATTGCTGGTGGGACTGAAAACTAATACAACTTTTTTGAAAGGAAGTATGGAGAAAGCTCAAAGAACTTAACCTAGACCTCCCATTTGATCCCACAATCCCATTTCTGAGCATCTATCCTGAAGGGAAAAAAGAACAACTTTTATTATAAAGACACTTATACCAGGCAGTTTATGGCAGCCCAATTTGTAATTGCTAAAATGTGGAAACAGCCTAAATGTCCTTCAACTCAGGAATGGATTGGTAAGCTATGGTATATGTATACCATGGAATATTACTCAGCCATCAAAAACAATGGAGACTTTGCAGTGTTTGTACTAACTTGGATGGAATTGGAACACATTATGCTTAGTGAAACATCACAGGAATGGAGAAGCATGAATCCTATGTATTCAACTTTGATTTGAGGACAATTAATGACAATTAATGACACAGTGGGGCATGGGGGAAGGGGAGAGCAGACAGAGAGAAGGAGGGAGAGGGTGAGGGAAGGAAAATAAAAAAAGAAAGGAAAATAGTGACTAATTCTCACATAAATTAAATTTTGACCAAAGTACATTACTTAAACATTAATTTTTAAATCAACTTGTCAATATGTTGTTTAGGATATTGCATCCTCATTTATAAGGAAAATATGTTTGTAATTTCCCTTTATAACAATATATTTTCTCCAATTTTACTATCAGGTGTATCCAGATGAAGGAGAATGACTTTGCAATATTTCTTCTTTTTATGTTCTATAAGAATTGGCATGATCTGTTTCTTGAAATTCTCTTTTACTTTTATTTATATAGTATTAGTTGATTATTTTTTGTGACTTTGGAAAAAAAATATAAGAAGTTAACTGATGACTTCATACTGAGCCTCAGAGTCAAAGTATTCTATAATAGACATACTCTTATTTGACAATGTGAACATTGCTTTCTTTGCTTTATTATTATTAATATTGCTTAATATTTCGATGCATTAATCGTCTGTTTTCTTTCCTGAATGTATTTATCTTTGTTCACTCTTTACGTGGTTTTTGTTTCTAATTTTTATCTTAAACATTGTTATTGTTATTAAATTTTAACCCTTTTAAATTCTGTGAAGGCAAAAAGTGGAAACCTAATTAACACATGTATATGTAAGAAGAAAAAAGTAATAAAAATACTAGATGAACATGCAGGCAAAACTCTTGAAGGAATCGGCCTGGGTGAATATTTTATGAGGAGGACACCCTGGGCAATTGAAGCAGCATTAAAAATACCCTACTGGGACCCGTTGAAACTAAAAAACTTCTGCACAACCAAGAACACAGTAAAGCAAGTAGACTGCCCTTGGAATGTGAAAAGATATTTGCTGGTTATGTCTCTGACAAAGGTTTAATAACCAGAATCCACAGGCAACTCAAACGTATTAGCAAGAAAAGAACAAGTCATCCCATCTCAGGGTGGGCGAGGGACTTGAAGAGAAACTTCTCTGAAGAAGACAGGCACATGGCCTGCAGACACATGAAAAAAATTGCTTATCATCCTTAATCATCAGAGAAATGCAAATCAAAACTACTTTGAGATATCATCTAACTCCAGTAAGATTAGCCCACATCACAAAATCCCCAAACCAAGGATGTTGGCTTGGATGTGGAGAAAAGGGAACACTTCTACATTGCTGGTGGGAATGCAAACTAATATGCTCCTTTTAGAAAGATGTTTGGAGAATACTTAGAGATCTAAAAATATACCTGTCATTCGATCCTATAATTCCTCTACTAGGTATATATCCAGAAGACCAAAAATCACATTATAACAAAGATATTTGTACCAGAATGTTTATTGCAGCCCAATTCATAATTGCTAAGTCATGGAAGAAGCCCATCGACCCACGAACGAATTAATAAATTGTGGTATGTGTACACCATGGAATATTATGCAGCCTTAAAGAAATATGGAGACTTTACTTCTTTCATGTTTACATGGATGGAGCTGGAACATATTCTTCTTAGGAAAGTATCTCAAGAATGGAATAAAATGTATCCAATGTACTCCCCTACTATGAAAGTAATTAATAGCTTTCATATGAAGGCTATAACCCAATTATAGCACAAGAATTTGGGGAAAGGTGCAAGGGAAGGGAGGGGAGGGGGTAAAATGTGGGTAGGGAGGGTAATTGGTGGGCCCACACCTATGGTGCATCTTAGAAGGGTACTCTTGAGACTTACTGAATGCAGAATATAAATGTCTTAACACAAAAACTAAGAAAATGCCATGAATGCTATATTAACCAGTTTGATGAAAATATTTAAGATTGTATATGAAACCCGCACATTTTACCCCATGATTGCATTAATGTACACAGCTATGATTTAATAAAAATATAAATAAATTAATATATTCCTACTAAAGTCAGATCCCTATGGCATATTTAGATATATATAGATATATACATGCTTATGTATGCTTATATATATATATATACACATACATATACATGCTTATGTTTTTATATATATAAAAGAAAAAAGCAACAAAAGCATATATATATGCTTATGTATGCTTATGTATATATATATATACATACATATATATGCTTATGTTCTTATATATATAAAAGAAAAAAGCAACAACAAAAAATATTTTTTGTTATATATATTATATAAATTTTGTTGTTGTTTCTTTTTTATTTTACATATATAAAAACATAAGTACTGGGCATCTACTCAGAAGAAAAAAAAATCCTTTTTATCATAAGGTCACTTGCACTGGACTGTTTATTGCAGCTCAAGTTACAATCGCCAAAATGTGGAAACAGCCTAAATGCCCACCAACCCAGGATGGATTAACAAGCTGTGGTATATGTACACTATGAAATACTATTCAGCTATTAAAGCAAATGGAGACTTCACAGCCTTTGTATTAACCTGGATAGAATTTGAACACATTATTCTTAGTAAAGCCTCACAAGAATGAATTCAATGTACTCAATTTTGATAGGAGGACAATTAATGACAATTAATTACACGGTGGGGTTGAAGTAAGGGAAGGGCAGAGAGAGAAAGAATGAGGGAGGGGTGGGGAAAGGAAGAGCAGAGAGAGGGAAGAAGCGACAGGGGTGGGGTCTTGATGTGGCCACACCTTTTGGGGGCCACAACTTTTGGGAGAAAAACACGAGTGTAATAGGGACTTTACCTAACAATTGCAATAAGTGTAACCTGGTTTCTTGTACCCTCAATGATCCCCAACAATAAAAAAAAAATAATAATAAGCATATATATATATATATATATATATGACACAGGGATCCCACTATAGTAGGACTATATTTATGTTGCATTATACTTTCAGGACACCAGGTGGCGGTGTGACTTTGGGGAGGAACGATACAGCTGTTAACCTCTCAAGTTGGGAAGCTTATACTTCTTTTCCAGCTAGATTTTTCCTGGGGATCACCTGTTTATCCGCTTGGTACTCAGTCCCTGCCCATCTGTGATTTCACAGTTCTCAAAAAATCTTCAGAGGCAGGACTCACAGATTCCCCCTACAACAGTTGTGTGGAGAGCTGGGGACCCTGGCCCTGTCCCACTGGTAGGACAGCTCCCCGCAGGTGGAGCTCAGACAGCCATACCTTAGGTCCACCGCAAGAGACCTACCCGAACCACCAAGTGGCAACTTTTACGTCAACAATGGCGGCCTCCAGTCTGGAAACTTTCCCCATATGGATGTCTCACCCATGCCAAACCGTTGTAGAGCCACTCCAGAGAGTAACCCACTCTGGCCACCAAACTCTGATCAGGAGTAGACACTTCTCCAGTGTTTCTACACAGTGCACACCTTTGCAAGAACTGGAAAGCTGCAAAAGGCTTCTTCTGGGACCTTCGTGGTGGGGCTGGCTGCCACAGCTGCTGCCAATGCTACCTGTGTGGTCAGGGTGGGCTCACAGAAATTTGCCTGGCAGTCTCCACAGCTCCAGTGTACACTCCAAGTCCAGCAACTGTCACCTTACTGCACACCCTGAAGCACCACTCCAGCCAATATTCCATGTTGGGTACTATCTAGCCTACTCGCTCTCACCTGTTGTTCCAAGAGAGCTCACCTAAACGTCTATCCATTTCCATCATGCTCCGCCCATCCAGCACTGTGCTTCTTAAGCACAAATTTAGAAATAACCAAAGGGTCATCCAGAGTAAAAGGGATGAATAAATTCTGATTTAGTGGCACAAGTGAAAATGCATTTGGCAAGGAATGTAAGTGAACCAGAGAGACCAAGATCATTATGGCTCTATCTCAGGCACAGCAGCGAGTGAAAACAGCACGTTACAGAAGAACGTTTAATGATGATATAGTAAAGGTTAGAAAAATGCAAATATTGCAATCAGCTTAGGTCTTTTGGCAGTTCACATCTATGTAGAAGTTTACAGACATTCACAGCAATGAGAAACATCAGTGTAATGGAGGGAATACTTCTGCAGAGGGAAGGGACCCTTTGTCACAGAGGTGTAGGCAGGGGGTACAAAGATATCTGTAGGATTATGCCTTATAAGCTGAGCAGTGGGTATATGAGTGTTGGTTATATTTTTATTTCTGTATTTTCATTTAGGCAATACGGTGTATAAAGTTTTTCTGAAGTGCAGTTGAAGAATGAAAAGGACCTGAAGGTGTTGATTCCAGGATCCTCTTTGTTTTCCCATTTTAATGAAGAGTGAGCAGCTCTCATTTTTTCCCATGTTGCACAGGACTATAAGTAAATAACACGGAAGTTTGTGTTGTATGATATACATTGATGTCTTCTCTGAGTTTTACTGTGTTGGAGGCAGTTGGTTATTTCCCCTGTTTGGGGCAGTTATGGAGGGGCACACGTTAACCCTCTGAAATGGATTTCTCCTGGGAGGAACGAACCGTTTATATGGCCGATTGACCAAGAAGAAACCTATAGACTGTAGAGTTAAGCGAGTGATCATGTCAGGCCTCACAGAGTTGAGGGAGGGAGTGAGTCAGTATTGGAACTCAGCTCTGCCTAATGCTGCCAGAGCCCAGCTTCATGCCCTTTGTACCATGCTGTTTCCTTAGATGTAGCAGGGTGGAAAGATCCTCTGAGTGGAAGCAGGTAGTATGGTTTGCTGCTGTTGTGGCAGGCCTCGTGAGAGAGGGAGTGGGCCTAGATGTCCCCTGCTTGTTTCTGGAGGCTACTCAACCTCCAATCCCTGGCAACCAGAGCATAGGGAGAGCTGGAAAGACAGGAGCACACTCAGGGAAGGGCTTTTCCCTCTGGTCTGGGAGGTGCCTCTGCGAGATCTATGGGGACCAAAGAGACAAGTAATGGACCCTGGGAGCACTTGCCAGAGGAGGTCTCACTACATTTGCAACAGGGGAAGCCTCCCTCAGAACAGTCCCATGTTCCCACAGTGCTCAGGTCCAGGATCAGAGGTTTGGGCACTGTGTTTTGGGCTAGGGTTCCTAGTCCTCTAGGTTACTGACAAGGTCATAGCCATGGCCACAATTTGGTCTGAAGCTACATGGGTCTGCTGAAGTAAGTGGCAAATGTCCTCTGCTCTCCTCACCATCTCCACTCATGCAGGAGCATAGTGGAGCTTATGTCTGAGCCTAATTGTGGAGCCCACACCTGATACTCTGGCCTGCTTCTCTCCTAAGGATCTATTGGAGTGGGATGCACAGCCTGGATTCCAAGGGGATAGAAAAGTTTCTACGTTAACCACTCTCTTCAAAGAAGGCTCTTCTGACCCGTGGTTGTCCTAGAGTTGACTGTGAAAGCCCAGGGGCTGGGTCCTCCAATGCCAATTGTTGGGGTTCTGGAGCCACTATGGAATTAATTCCCTGGGACAAATGCCCTGGGGGTTAGCTTGACCGATCAACTCTCCCTTTTCTCCCTGCTCTAGAGTGACTATGTCCATTGAACTAGGCTCAGGGACCCATCAAGTTCGTGTTCTTTAATACTACAGCTGTTTATTAAGCTGGCCTCCCACTACCAACTCAAAGTACACATACACTCTCTGTGATTGTGGTGTATACTTCTGTCTTTCCTCCCATGCACCAATTCACTGGCATTCATTAGAATCTTAACCTAGCACAAGATTGAGAGTCACACCTGGATTTGCTTACTTACAAGGCCACTTACTACTTATATGAGCTTGGGTAGTAGCTGACCCAAGCTCCTTGGCATAATTCAGAGAAGTATGCCTACCTGTGTGGGGGGGGATATGGGGATAGAGGCTGAGGAACAAATGTATGTGCATAGTATACACATCAGAGGGCCCAGCACAGTGTACTATATGGTGCCCAGTAAAAAGTGGTTATGCTGGCATTTATTGCAGTGATGGATACTGGAGGTTTAGGAAGGAAGAGATGTGGCCCGCATGCTCTGTGACATTATGATTCAGTGGAGAACTAGCACAGGCATATTCCCAGATGGGTATCAAGAGAAGGTGTTCTGTGATCAAGGGCGTGGGGCTTGCATCTTTGGGCTTCAGGGAGTAGAAAGAAGAGGCAGGGTACTCACCACAGGCCTATACGAGACATGGCACCTGGCATGCATCATTTGTTCTCTCATCCAGACCTAATCACTGTTGTTCTTTAGGGGTGTTATTTATAATATGCCATTTCAATTGGGAACCCTGAGACTCAAAGAAAGAGCAGTGACTACTGGTTGGGCTGGTCAGCAAATTTTCTCTGAATAGGTACAATTTGAATCAAACTTGAGAGGTGAATAGAATTGACGTTGGGGGTGTGGCTGGGAGGGACGTGTGGAAAGTGGGGTTTCATGTGAGTGAATGGGCATAGGTTCCAACAATAGCCTCAATGAGCAATACCTGCCCAAAGCCAGTAAATCACAGGACACCTTCCAATTGTTCCCTAGCAACTACCCATCATGACTCAGAACAGCAGCATCTGTACAACTTCACTAACATGCAACCCAGGAGGGAAACACTCTCCTCCCTCATCTCACTGTCAGCCCTAAGTAAACAGATGGGACCGAGGTAGTGGAGTGAACATCTTTACAGATTTGTTTGGCACTGAATCTCACCCCAACCTACTCCAATTGCCTGAGGGCATGAATCTCAGGAATGAGAATAAGAACAGACACCTTTCATTGATTGCTGAATGTGCATCTGGCAATTTGTCTGCATTAGCACCCTGGAACTTCACAATATCCATGTAGATCCTTGTACTACCGAGGAGGAAACTGAGGCTCAGAGAGGTCCAGCCCCTTTGCCAAGGCAGTCCAGCTAGGAAAAACACAACTAGGGGGTGTACCTAGGTCTCCTCTGACTCCAAATCCTATGTTCTTCATGACTCTCTCTGTAGAGTCTAGTCCCACTAGCTCACATCGGGCAGAAGACCCATATGTGTGACTTTTCCTAGTTAATCTCTAAATATGACTTATATGAATAAACCAAGTGATTCAACAAAAAATGAATCTCATGCGGTCCCTATCACTGCATGTTGTGAATGTTTGATCTCTATTATATTTCCTCAAAAGCCTAGAAATACAAAACTGCAACTGTGAACACAGGGCCTCAAACCCATGCCCAACGTTATGTTTAATGATAAAATTTGAGTGTCATTCCTATGCAGGTAAGGAAGTTGACGAGAAAGGTTTCTATCAGCAATAGGAGTTGAACATCTTGATGACTGTTCAGCACTGAACTTTTAGAAAGCCTTATCCATTGGAAAAGGGAGTCAAGATTTTCAGTTGATTTGTCAACACTACAAATGTGTAAACATGTACATCAGTTTGGTCTCAGGAGAACTTCTACACGTCCAAATATTAATAGGAACCCAAAGAAGTTTTATGTAAGTTGTATATGCCAATGTTTACCTTAAAATTTATTAGAATTCAATTTTAGTGAATTATTTTAAAACCATAAAAATGCACTACATAATGTTAACATAAAAACACAAATTTGTGTGCAAAATATCGAGTCACAGCAGAGACAGCAGAGTGATGATTGGTATTGTTTTAGACATGTGAAAAATCTCCTAAATAATTGCCCTAACATAAGTCAGCTGGATTATTTATTGTTTTACTTATTATTGTTTATTTCTTTATTTAATTAGCAACAAGGTCTCAGAGTGAAGCACAGTGGCATCATAGCTCACTGCAACCTTAGCTCTTAGGTTTAATGTTTAATCTCCTGCCTCAATCTGCCAAGCAGTTGAGAGTACAGGTGGCCATCACCATGCATGACTATTCTCTTCCTTCTTTTCTTCTTTCTTTCTTTCTTTCTTTCTTTCTTTCTTTCTTTCTTTCTTTCTTTCTTTCTTTCTTTCTTTCTTTCTTTCTTTCTTTCTTTCTTTCTTTTTTATATATATCTGGCTTCTGGAGGTTATCTGTTCCCATACAATGAACATCTTGTAAGTCGCATCACACACTCAAGAGAGAATGAGTGTCAAAAAGACCAAGATCATTACAATGAAAATATCCCCACAAAGGATAGCCAGTGGAAATGACCATTTAGGAAAGAGATGAAATGCAACACAATTATGGAAAATCGAGCACTTTTGCTTGGAGTAAACTGCATTACAAGTATGTTAGAGTTGATGATCTTTAGTTCTCAGAAAGAATGCCTCAAACATCAGCAGGACATCACAAACTCAGTGCCCCACAAATCGGGAGGAGGCCACCTGCTACCAGCCCCCGAACTCCAGATGCTGCCTCTTGGTGAGCTACAACTCTTTGTGGATAACTGTGGGTGGATCTGAAAAGAGGCGTTAGATTTCAGTGCTCAGGTGGTCCTGAGGCAATTCACTTGTGGGTGGTGTACCAAGGAGGGCCTTGGAGGCCTGGGACATGGTGTACTTTCTGATGTCCCCAGGCAGCATCAGGCTCACTGTGGTTCTGATCTCTCTGGTGGTGATGGTCAAGCGCTTGTTGTAGGGGGCCAGGTGTCCAGTCTAACAATTTTAAATCAGACTCAACAAGAGTTTGAGCACTGTGACCCAATTCCATTACACCAGAGCAATTAATATGGCTACAGTTAAGGTCATACTGTTCCTACCCTGTACCCCCCCCTTATTCTGAGGCAATCCACACTGTAGACGTAGGACTCTGCGACATGGCAGCAGAGTGCTCCTGGATATAAATGGACCTGCCTGTCCACCTGCCTCAGTACTTTGCCTCAAGGAAAGAAAAGGACCTGGATGTCCAGCTCCTAGCTCTAGATTTGATCACATTCTTCAGGGAATGGGAATAAGAGGAAATGACAAATCCATAGGCTCCTCAGAAATAACACCAAAAGGCACTGTTTAAAAAATATACATGAATATTCAACATTTACCTGGTCTCAAACTGTATTCTTAAAAGTAAACAGATGCTAAAAGGGCCCTAAATGTTATAATTTATAAATATGAATTATGGCTATAGTGTTGAAATAATTTCTAATATTCAATTCTCAAAACAACCTTCTTATGGAGCAGAATGATATCAATCATAGGAGAATATTTTAGCATTAAAATGATTTGTGAGTGTATGTACAAAAACATTTCTTAAATGCATTTCTGTAAGAATCAATTGCAGAGATTGTACCAAAGTAAAGACTTACAAAATTGATTACTAAGTATAATCCAGGTAATGAAGGATGTTGACTAACTGCCCTTCAAAGTGGCCAGTCTTTGCGGGTTCCTTCCTGTCAGACCTTTATGGTAAAATGGATTCTGCCTTTACTAAAATGAAAGAAGAAATGGAAGTAAAATGAACCCAAGTTATTTCTCTATAAAAGAATAGAATATAATAAAACCAGTGTTGAAAGCACAAAATAAAGCTTTTTTTCTTCACAAAGTAAAAGTTTATTTTGTTTGAATTAGGAATGTTTTTCCCCTCTGGCCAAGCTGAATAGTCGAGTTACAATGAAAATGTAAGAACAATTGTTTCCACAGCAGAGGGTGCTCTATGTACAAAATTGCAGGGTTAGGAGCATTCAATGAATTTACCAATCTGGTTGTCTCAACAACCCACGCCATCCCATTCCCCAAGTTTTCTATACTGGGATTTGTAACGTAGTGAATATTCCATTGAGTCCTTTCCTCTCTTGTACTAAATTGCACTTTCTAATTGTGGCCGAACCAATATTGCACTGCAGATTCAACCATTTCAAATAAAGTCAGTATTGGAACTATTGTATATGTGTGTATGTATACACATGTGTATTAAATGTATTTATTTAAACACACATAAAACACATACAATCTGGGTTACAGCAAATTGCACAGAGTTTAGAGTGTGATCATATTATATACTGCTCAGTTTTACCACTGCAGTTTGTGTCCTGATCGTTGGATCAAAATTTTATTTTAAATCATTTAGAAGTCCATCTGCTGCTCAATGAATTTTATGTTCAAATGAAGCATGCACTTTTTCAAAGACAATGTAACTGATCTCAAGAAGGCAAGGAGACTCTGGTGCTTACTGTGAATAGAGCCCTCTGATAAAAAGACTTAGTAGGTGAAATAGGGCAGCTGTCATACCATATGGCTTGCCTATCCCAGCTGGGGCACTGAAGCTACTAACAAGGAAAGAAATTACCTCTGGGAATTCTGTCAAATATGATGATAGCTGTTAAAAAGCCTGGAATTAGAAAAGGCCAGTTAAGCTTGATCCATACAAATCAGGGAATGCACTCACAACTGCAATACTCTCAGGTAGTACGCCAATGCTGAAACTAGAAAGCAATGTTTCTCCACAGTGGAAGCTGATATTACCAAGTGTATACACTGTTTTTGGACACTTTTTGCAAGGGGAATATGGTAAGATGTATGACACTCAAACCTAGATACAGCAAAGTTAACTGGTAAGATTTTATGAAAACACCACACATACAGAAAGCATTTTGAGGGAACCACATACAAGTATAGCAACTCTGGCTGTTTTTCAAAGTTACTAAGGAAAGAAACTTAAATTTTCTTAAAAAACAAAATCTCCTTAGTGAAAGGTTCTAGACCCAACGATAAAATCATTCTGAAGCACAAGACAAAAGGAAGGTGGAGATACAATTCATACAATGAAAGTGGCTTTTATTCTACCTGCAGTACAGTTGGGGTGAGATTCCTGTCTAGGGAGAAATCCACATGTGGGCTATGGCGGACAGGGATTTAGAGTTAGGGCCACCAGGATTGGTCTGTGTGTAGCTTTACCTGGGCAGGTAGGTGGGATAAGGTTAGGGAGGTCTGGATTGGTCCATTCACTATTTCCTGGGAGGGACACGCTTCCCAGGAAAGGGATCCTTCTTGGGTGGTTCGGGAACTTGATTCTATCATTCCTGACTTCCTAATCTATTATAAGGAGGCAGGGGACGGGCGTGGCCTCTCTCAGGCTGCTTCCTATCTGCAGAGGGGACTGAATGGACTGCCTGTAGAAAGAAAACGGGAGTGGGAAGTGGAGTGACATTTATAGGAATACTTCTGGATTTTCAGTCTGAGCTGGTTGTCATTCAATAAGGCTAGAATATGATCAGTTTTCGGGCGACTGGTCAATAAACTGAGAGATGAGGCAAAGAATTACTGATCTGTAACTGAGAATGAGAAGGATTATAATTAGTGATTTTATCATTAGTCGAGGTCAGTGGGTAGGGGAGAAAGGCCAGAATCCATAGGAGGGGTAGCCAGAAGGAAAACAAGAATGAAGAAGAAAAACACAGATCTTTAGAGGCTTCAAACAGGTCATCTCAACTTTGAACGTGTGAGGGTAGTCAGGCATCCTGAGAAGAGTTATGTAGAAAAGAAAAAAAATGGGGAGGAATATTACACATTTATTGGGAAGTGGATTCTTCAGGGATCCTGGTGAGTTCATAGGTGATGGGGTACAGTACTTGCGACATCCAGTGAGAGTTCTTCAGCGTTGGAAGTTTTTCTGTAGGACACACTTTTATTTGGGATTGGTGAAACAAAACGGGGGGGGGGGGTCCATGAGGTGAACCGTCATGAGGGTGCTGTCAAGAACCATGTTAGGACTTGTCCAATGAGAGATAAAGTCTTGTGGGTCAAGGGAGATTTGAAGAGAACTTGTTGTCCTGCCAATTGGTCTGTGACTTCCTCTGCTGAAGGTTGGGATCAAAGCTGATTGATTGTTTTTCTAAGTTCCTCTCTAGTTTCCTGCAGGATGGGAAAATAGCTTCCTATGATAGAATCTGGGAGAGGGCCATGGCCTAGAATAATAGTTCTGCCATACATTATTTCAAAAGGGCTGTAAAAGAGGGGTTTGTGAGGGAGAGAGTGAATGCAAAATAAAGCAATGTGGAGGAGCCTAATCCAATTTTGTTTGTGTTGAATCACTCATTGTATGAGATGTTGTTTAAGGATGCTATTCATCTGTTCTGCTTTTCCTGATGATTGGCGTCTGTAGGGCACATGTAGATGCCACTGAATTTCTGGGGCTTGGGAGATTTGGGAGGTGATCTGGCTAATGAAAGCTGGGTCGTTGTCGCTCTGAATAGAGCTGAGGAGACCAGATCTAAGATAATGTGGTGAATAAGGTTGAGGACAACTTCTTGTTTTTTTTTCTCCTGTTGTGGGAAAAGCTTCGACCCATCCTGAGAAAATAGCAATCCAAACAAGAAGTTTATATTTTCACACAGGAGGCATGTGAGTGAATTCATTCTGCTGGTCACGTCTGGGGATTTGGTCTCTAACCTGATGAGTGGGAAAAGGGATGTTTTTATGGCTCCCTGGGGTGAGGCTATAGTACAGACTGTACATGACCAGGCTATTTGTTTTAAAAGGGAAGATATTTTTGGGTTACAAAGAAGTGGAAAAGAAGAGTGTAGAGAGGCTTGAAGCCAACGTGAAGGCTATTGTGGAGGGAAGAGAGGATATTGTGTGCTTGGGAGGAAGGAAGAATAAGTTTTCCCTGTTGAACGAACCATCCTTCCTGTGTGGGAAGATGCTGGTAATTGTTTTGTTCTTCAGATGAATATAATGGAGAGAATCTATCTAATGACAAGTACTGTCCTTCTGGGGTGGGGGTGGAGTATAAGGATGCTATACCGTTCACTTGGCTTCCATATCAGCCATTTGATTACCTTTAGAAATTGGATCTGTTTTAATTTGGTGACCTTTAC
This sequence comes from Perodicticus potto, assembly GCA_963574655.1. Classification (NCBI taxonomy): domain Eukaryota; kingdom Metazoa; phylum Chordata; class Mammalia; order Primates; family Lorisidae; genus Perodicticus; species Perodicticus potto. The sequence goes on from CAUYRH010138323.1 coordinate 15,544, forward strand.
AGTGAATAATGGCAAGTTCTTTTGGAAGTGTGGCTGCATTTAGGAGGTCTTTTGTGAGTGTGGTATTGATGATAGAGGAGCCTCGGGTGATAATGAGTCCCCTTTCTTGCCATATGCCTGCGTGGTGATGTATTATGTGTAAGGGCACTTGGAGTCCATGTTTACGTTGATGGAGTGGTCTCTTGTGAGTTGCAAAGCTTTAGTGAGGGCTAAGAGTTCTGCTAGTTGTGAGGAAGTGTGTGGGGGGCAGAGTACAGAGGTGATAATGTGGGAAAAAGACACAATAGCAAAACCTCTTTTGGCAATAGAGTGAGCAGTGGGCTTAAAAGAAACGCCATCAATAAATCAGGTGCCTCCAGGATTAGGTAAGGGAAAAAGAGAAATATTTGGGAAAGATTGTAGTGTTACTGTGATTAAAGGCCAGCAATCATGAAATGAGTTCTGTGAAGTGTGAGGGTCATGTTAGTGGAGAGCAGCTAATGCACATGGTGGGTAAAATGCTTGACCAGGGAAAAACTGAAGGTTTGGGTTTTCTATAAAAAGGATTAAGAGCTGAAGTAAATGATGTGTGGAGATTAAGGATGAAAAAAGTTGGCGTTTAAAAAGAGGTGGAATATTATGGGGGGTAAGTAAATATACGGGACCATGGTGGGCGAGTTTCTGGGCTTCTAGGAGAAGGAGAACCGTGGCTGCTGCCACTGGGAGGCAAGAGGGCCATCCTAGGGCTGTGAATTCTGTTTCGAGAGGAAGGCTATTGGGAGGTAAACACTGTAAGATCTTTGTGATAGAACCCCTACTGCACATCCTTTGTGTTCTGACACTGAGAGGTAAAATGGATATCGGGGATCAGGGAGATGAAGGGAGAGTACTTGGGACAGAGAAGATTGTAGGGAATGGGAAGAGTTTGACCAAAGTTGGTGTGGGTCTAGGAGGTCTGTTGGGGAACCTTTAGCGATGGTGTATAGCGGTTTAGCCGAGGGTGCAAAATTGGTAATCCAGATTCTAAAATATCCTAAAATTCCCAGGAAGGAAAGGAGGTCATTTGAGGAAGGGGTAAAGAGTAGATAGCCTGAATCCAGTCCGGGGGAATGAGTTTTTCTTGTGCCTTTAAAAGAATGCCAAGGTATCCGACAGAGGGAGAAGTTAATTGAGCTTTGGAAGGAGACACTCTATACTCTTTGTTAGTGAGGAAAGAGAGTAAGAGGATGCTGTCTTGTTGGGAGGCAACAGGGGAGGGGCTGCACAAAAGAAGGTCGTCTACATACTGGAGAATTGTGGAATTCCCCAGTAAAGTTAACTGTCGGAGTTTGCTCTGAAGTGCCTGTCCAAAGTAATAGGGCTATCTCTGATTCCTTGTGGCAGAACTGTCCAGGTTAGCTGTTGGCTGGTGGAGGAGTCAGGGTCTGTCCAGGTAAAGGCAGAGAGAGGTTGGGAGAGTTCATGAATGGGGATGGTAAAGAAGGCATCTTTAAGATCTAGAACCTTGTAGTGGGAGGTGTCAGAAGGAATGGTAGATAGGATGGTATAAGGACTAGGGACTCCTGGGTGAACAGACTGGGAAATTTTATTAATGGCACGTAAATCTTGCACTAACCAATATGAACCATCGGCTTTCTTTATAGGAAGGATGGGGTTGTTATAAGGTGAGTTAATAGGTCTAAGAACACCTGCTGAAAGGAGATTGAGGATGACTGGTTTAATTCCCTTGAGGGCTGCCTTAGGGCTGGGGTCTTGTTGAAGGGAAGTGTATGGATGCTGGGGTTGGCGAGCAATGAGAATGGGTGTATGATGGGAGGCTATAGAAGGAAGAGAGGTGTCCCATACAATAGGATCTACATCAAGGTCAGATTGAGAGAATGGAGGGGCTGTTGGGAATGGGTTGGGGAGTAGCAGGATGGGTAGTGTGAGGCAGGAGCCGGTGGGAATTGTCAAGGTTGCTTGCAATTTTGAGAGAATATCTCTACCTAGTAGGGGAGCATTACATGAGGGAATAATAAGGAATAAATGCAAGAAACGGTGTCCAGAAAGCATGCATCACAAAGGTGAGTAGCATAGGAGTAGATTACATTACTGTCAATATCCATCACCTAGATCTCTGTCTGTTTTAAAGGACCTTTATAAGGTGGCAGTGTAGAAAAAGTTGCCCCCATGTCTGTAAAAAAAGAAATTGGCTTACCTTCCACCAGAAAAATCACCCTGAATTCAGTCTTTATAATTAAAAGGGGGCACTCTGATCTTCCAGGAACCATCCATCTTCATCAGCCAGGCTCAGAAGGTCGGGAAATTCAGTCACGTTTTGGGTGTATTGGCGAATCAGGTCCTCAGAAGAACCTGGGCAGAATTCAGTCCCATTCTCAGAGTGTCTGTGAACCAAATTCTAGGAAGAACTTGGGCAGTTAAACTTCCTATGAGGTGCTCTGCAGATTGGACACGGTTTGAGGGGAGAGTTTGAGTTTGGCTTTGGGATAGTTCTGTCCAGTGACCTGGCCTGTCACATTTAAAACATGGTCCTGGGGGAAATCTTGTTATTTCAGGGTACCATGCAGAATTCTGAGAAGCTGCTGGGTTTTGTCTGATGGCAGAAGCCAATAACTGAAATTTTGAGAGCTGCTGCCTTTTAAAAGCATCCTTATGATTACTAAAAAATTTAAAACCCAGCTCGATAAGATGTTCCTGAGGGGTTTGAGGACCTTGGGGTATTTTTGGAGTTTTTCCGGGATGTCGGGTGCAGACTGAGATATAAAATACATGTTATTAATGAGTCTGCCTTCGTTATTCTCTGGCAATAGGGTAGTATATCATTGGAGAGCTTTGTTAAGACAAACTAAAAACTGGGTCAGATTTTCATCCCGTTTTGGAGTAATTTCTTTTAACTTATCATAATTGACAGCCTTATGGACTGCTTTTGTTCATCCCTCTAAGAGACAGTGGAACATGTGGTTACAGGGATGGATCCCAGTAGCATTAATCTGGTAACTCCAATTGGGGTCCTCACGGGGAATAGCCCTAGTGTGCCCTGGAAGACTTTGATCTATTCTGTGTAGGTCTTCAGCATAAACTTGGGCTTGAGTCCAGACTTGCTCTCTTTCCTCCCAAGTTAGAGTGGAGGTGAGGATGACATATAAATCATGCCAGGTTAAATCATATGATTGAGTTACATGTCTAAATTCTTGAGAGTATTTTGTGGAATCTGTAGAAAATGAACCTACTCTTCGGTTTACGTGGGAGAGGTCTCAGAGAGAGAATGGGACATGTACCCTGACAATGCCTTCTGTTCCCACAACCTCTCCGAGGGGGTATAAGGGGCTGTGGTATTTCGGAAGTGAGAGGTCCAAAGGTGTGGCCAGATCTAGTATATGTGAGGAAACTGGGTCTGGCATGTTTTGTTCCATCCCAGGTCCACCATTTTTTTTCTCTTACTGTGTTTTGGGGAAATGAAGATGGGGGAGAGCTGGCAGGTGGGAGGGAGGTGGGTAAGTTTGCTAGTAGGGAGGAGTTGGGGGGGAGTTAGGGGAAATTGGGCCTGGCATATTTTATTCCATCCCGGATTTCCCATTTGTTTTTCTCTTAATGTGTGTTGCGGAATAGGAGAGGGGTGGGGAGGGGTGTAAGTTTGCTGGTAGGGAGGAGGTCTGGGGAGGGTTATTTGCTGGAATGAAAGAAGACAATGGACAGTCAGATGAGCTAGAAAAATTCAGAGGTACTAGCTCAAGGAGAATTTGAGAAGGTCCACAGGATGAACACAGGGAAGGAATGTTTTGGAGTGTGAGAAATGCATCGAATATAAGGGATCTCTGACCATTTGGCTAATTTGTGACAGTAATTTTTGAGATGTCAAAGGTACCATGTTTAGGGGAAAGTGAACCATTGCCAAGTTAGTACGTAGGCCAAGCAGTATTACAGAGAAAAATGAGGCATTTAGTTTTGAAGTCAGGGTAAAGACATAGAATTTTGAGGTGAGGTAGAAGACAGCTTAGAGGTGATGAAGGGGGAATCCTTGTAAAACTCTGAAAGTACAGCAGCACCTGTGGCTCAATGGAGTAGGGCGCTGGCCCCATATGCCAGAGGTGGTGAATTCAAACCTAACCCTGGTCAAAAAAAAAAAAAAGCTGGAGGGAGAAAGTAAATGAGATTAAAGCTAAGATATAAAGATAATTTTCAAGGGGGAAAAAGGGGAATGAAAATAAACAAGGAGGCTGTTAGCTGAAAATAAAGGGAACTTCCAAAGGGAAAAAAAGGGCAACAAAAAGACCAATAAAAGGACTGAGACTACAACTACAGAGGACTTGAACTCTGCATGCCATTGTCAGCTGAATCTAAACCTCCAGGAAGATTCTAGATGAGTGAATAAACCTGGTTTACTGAACTGAACGGTTGAAAACAATCCAGCCCCAAGGTAGGGCTGGCAGGGCTGGCGCCAGGAGATTACCTGGACTCTCCACATAGGTCTTCAGTCAAAAGAGTGTTTGGCCTCTGTATGTAACTTAAGCAGCAAGAGGGGCTTGGGCCCACAGTAGGGCACCAGGGGGAAGATGGGCAAAGAAGGGATTCAGCCTCTGTGTGCTACTGCCAGTAGGGAGGGTAAAAGGAGCAGAAAAGATCATATACCAATACACAAGAGCATGGAAAGACGCAAAGGGAGAGGAGGAAGTAGAGTAAGAACAGGAAGAGGAAACAAGTGAAGAAAAGGTTTTTAGATAAAGGTTCACCTCAGTAGAAAGTGGATGAATGTTAGGCAACGTCAGAGAGTACACTGTTTCTCTTTGTGTAGCGGGAACAAGGGTCGGTTTGGTTAGGTTCGGTGGGGTTTATTTTCAGCCCCACAAAAGGGCTTTCTCCAGGGAGTCACAGACACCATATGCAATGTTATGGATCCAAAGATAAAGTCATTTTGAAGTTCAAGATGAAAGGAAGACGGAGATCCAAGTCATGCAATCAAAGTGGCTTTTATTCCACCTGGAGTGCAGGTGGGGTGAGATTCCTGACTAGGGAGAAATCCACACGTGGGCTATGGCGGACAGAGATTTAGAGTTAGGGCCACCAGGATTGGTCTGTCTATAACTTTACCTAGGCAGGTAGGTGGGACAAGGTTAGCAAGGTCTGGATTGGTCCCTTCACTATTTCGTGGGAGGGCCATGCTTCCCAGGAAAGGGATGGTTCCTGGGTGGCTCAGTAACTTGATTCTAACACTTAGTTTTGATAAATGTTGATTAAGATTGATGTAGTTCTTTAAAGTAAAATAAAGTCAAATGTATGATGGGGTTTGGTGAAGGGGATACAAGAATATGGAAGAAGCGAACACTGAGTTCAGATTTGCGCCTGAGGTGGCAAGTGAGGGAAGGAGAAAAGGAACAGGTAAAGTTGATCCTAAATCCACAAGTGTTTTAAGAAAGGAGCATAATATGCTCAGCAAACATTCACTGATTTTTGATGGGAAAAGCACAGTTGCCAGTACTTCTCGTGTAACAACCTTTTCTAAAAGGAAAAGTAGGGTTGATTCAGGTAGGCCTAACTTAGGCAAAAGGCCAGAGGAGAGTAAATCTAGTTCACAATGGAGTATTAAGCTCTACAGTGCAAGAGCAGACAAGGCTGCCTCACAAATGTTAAACACTCCCTAGGCACAAGACAACTAAAGGAAGACAAAGAGGTCCTCAGCCTGACCCAGTATTTAATATTTAGACCTCTTAATCTAGTTGCCTAGTTCACTCTGTACTCCCGTATAAAATAGACAGATTTAGGGATGCTGACCTCTTGAAAAACGCCACAGCATGAATGGCTTACAATGTTATATAGTTAATAGAACCACCACCATCCTTTACTTTTAACATAGTTCTTAGTAGAAATTTCATAAAAATGGACATCACAGCTAAAATGCATTGTTAATTCTCCTATCTGCCGACAGTAGAATAAAGCAAACTCAGTGATTTCCATGTAAAGGAATGAGATGGGAATACCATGTTATAGGGGTGTTCACTTCAAACCAAACTCACAGCAACATGCACAAGCAATTTCAGTATCCACCATTTTAAATTCACAATCTAAGACTGAGTTAATGGCTATTTATTTATATTCAAAGCAAAACATTCTATTTGACACCCTAATGAAGAGAAGGAGTGAGATATGAGCCATAACTAAAGTCTTAAAAGGCTCAAAGCAGTAATTAAGGGGAAAAAAGAAAAGGAAAATAAATTTTGAAATGTTTCCCCTGGATGTGACAAGAAATCTAGGAAGCCTTCAGCTGTGTGCATGATGTGAGCACACAAGGGCTTGGGTAGAGGCATGAAGCCATGGAGGGGGATTAGGTTGGGGACAGGATCATGCATCAACTACAGCAACAAAACTTCCTGTTGCAGTCCTTATCAGCTCATGGCATGTAGTCGGAGCTTGACCTCCCTGTCTATGATCAAGACTTGGGAATTCAAGGCATGATGCTCATGGCCAGTATCAGACATTCCAAAACCAGAAAGGTCAAAGTAACCTTAGGGAAGGTAAACTGAGGGCTCTAGTTAGGTCCTCCAGAGGTGCTAAACCAACACAACATTTATTCCATCCCCAACCCTGGAAAGATAAAACAAACTAAAAGAAAACGCACAGTACATAGCATACTCTTGAAGATTTTTAAAGAGCAATTTTTTTGTAATTAAACATTATGCAAACACATGCCACACTTGCTTTGTCCATGCGTATGCATTGTATACAATTTTGAAAAATACTGTGCTGTCCTCTTAATTTAAAAGTCATACAAAAGTCTTTTCCTGGTTTAATCCTCTTGCTGCCTACACCTTCTTCATTCCAAGATATTCTTTACAAGGAACCAATCATCATTCACTTATCACCTTGTGGTATGAGAAAGAGAGTCAGTCTGTGTATATGGGAGTGTATTCCTATGTGCAGGGGAGGAAGAGGTCCTTTACCACAATAGAACAAAATGGCTGGTTTGGAGATGAAAAGTAGTATCAAGGAGCTGTTTGAAATTTTAACAGTACTACACTCAGGAAAAAAGAAAAGAAAAGAAAAGGAGTCGGCTTTGAGAATGAAGCTATGTTACACGGTAAAATTGACGGGCTTTTAGTGTGTCTGTCACACTTTTGTTGGCAGCCTAGAATACTATAGTACAATGGTTTATTTACCTTTTTTATCACAATATAATTTACTTAAACATTCCATTAACAAAACAGAATTCTGGTACTACAGACCAGCTGTGTCAAAATAGGCTTAGTGCCTCCTTGTTTGTGTTTGTTTTATTTGTTTTAATTGCATGAGCACTCTAGATGGTAAAGTTTTCAGAGTTCATTTTATGCAGGACCATTCTCAGTTCCTCAATGTACTCCCATAGATCTTTTTCATAGCCTTCGTGTGCATGCTATAACAAAACCTTTTGACTCTCGCGTATCTGTAGTTATTTTCTACTTTCTGCTGTATATCCTGCAGTGAATCTTGGGAAATATCTTCTTCAAAGTAGCCCGTAAGCATTTCTGTGGCATTCTCTAGCTCTGCTTGGTTATTCTCTAAGATAATGGACTAGTTGTTCATTTTGAGATAGAAAGCGAAGACATATGTGTACATGAGCGTGGCACGACATCAACAGAGGACATCAACTGCTTTCTTCAGGAACTGCATGTCACTCCGGGACATGTTGTGCTTCTGCATTTCTTCCATTTTTTGCTTCACCTGAGCATATAGTTTGTGCTCAAAGCCCAGACTCTGCATGTGGATCATATAGTGATTACAGTAGAACAGGTACCTCTGCAGGGGTGCCCTAGATCACTCCTGTGCTTCTCTTGCTAACTTTGCATCATCCTCTTTATAATGGTGACAGGTGTACCAGGCAGATCCTTGTGGTTCCCAAGGGCCAAGACATACCCCCCAAATCTCTGCTTTATAGGTCTGGTTACGACAGACCATGTCATTATGATTGCCATCCTTCTGAATTGTGACATGGCACTTAGGACATTCCTTTGTGTTGGCTGCAATCCAATTAGAAGTTTCACTGTCATCATCACACTTGTTAATCCACTTCTTTTTCCCACATCCGTTTTACAGGATCCTGCCAATTTTCTCCACAGGTAAAACAGAATTGGCGCCCACATTTGCATCAAACAGGCTTAGCATCAGGATATTGAACTTTGACAATATGGTGAGAATCTGAGGCAGGACACCATTTTAATAGCCTATTGCACTCTACATAAACTATTTATTATTAAATGCTGATACCGTCACCTTTGATACCATGATGAGGCTCATAACTGTGTTGTCATCCACTAATATATGACAATTAGGAGTAGGACACCAAATAGTCTGTCCCATGCCTTCCTCCATTATTTTGGGAGTTAAAAATTCACTCCAGCACTGAGTACAAAACTTATGCCCACATTCAAGGCCAGTGAAATATGAGTTAGGGTAGTTCAAGTAGCAGATCTAAGAAGGCATATCCAGTGCTGATGACCTTGTATTCATCTGGCATGTTCGAGACGTTTTACTTGGATTAATTACATGACACTCAGCAAAGAGCTTCTCCAGGTTTCCATCAAAATACCTGGATGACCTCATTGACCTCCCATATATACTCCATCATGTGTGGCATAATCTGCTTGGCTTTGAGCACCTCCTAGCAGTAATCTTTCTCTTGCTTCAGCCACACCGCCGCCATGGCTGCCACCACCACAACAGTGCCACCACTGAGTCGCAAAGCACTGCCTCTGCCACCACCCTTCTCCCTGCACAGCAGTCGTCTGGCTCCCCACCGACGCCCAGCCTAGGATCCACCAGCTCCACCTCACCCTAATCCAGGTTATCATCCTGCTGCTCCTTCTCCTCCTCCTGCTCCTCTTCCTCCTTGGCGCTGTGGTCCTCTTCACTGCACTTCTCGTCCTGGTCAAACTCATTGTTGTAGTCCTTGTCCCAGTTCATGGCATGACACACAGGGGCATGGCCAGAAGCTGGCCCAGGCAGGGAGAGGGTGAGGACACCAAGAACCCAGCTCTCGCTCTGGCTCCCACTGATGTCTCAACTCAGGTCAGGCTCAGGCACCATGGGCCGTGACTCCTCCTCAGGTGAATGGAGGCTGGTGGCATCCAGGAGGGAAAGGGGGAAGGAGGGAGGGAGGGGGCTGCTTGTTACTGCCTCAGGCATACAGGTCTCCACTCCAGCCTCCTACAAGAAACAGTCCCCAGTGCCATCAGCACAGCCTCTGCTGTTGCTCACAATAAAACTTCTTAGCAATCCTATCTACAAATCGGGGTGCACAGATCCTACTTGAAATTTCAGTAATTGAATCCTTCTGTCATTTTAATTCAGTAGGCAGGGCACATGTCCACATGTTCTTTGAGTTAACTTCCTTAAATTAATGCCAATAAAACATCCAGTGCCCCCCAACATAAACAACTTGAAAGGTGTCCCACTGGTACCCAAGAGGAGACTTGGAGTGGGAAAGTTCAAACTAGGTTTCTGGAAAGGGATTCCCTGGTGGGGCAAAGACGGCTCTGTCCCCATGGGCAGTTAGAGATCCCTTTATATGGGGCAATAGGGGTGGGCAAATTCCAGAGCTTACCCAGAGGGATTTGGTGTGTTAGGGGCCTTTGCAGTGAATTTCTACACAGGGCGAGGCTAACTAGGTCCTTTGTGTTCTTTGTTATAGGAGCAGAAGTGGACGAGGAGGAGGGAGAAGGGTCCCTGTGAGTCCACATTAGGCCCCCAGACATTTCAGACTCTTGTTAAGTGGTGACGGTGACAATG
>CAUYRH010138329.1:0-17597 GCA_963574655.1 Perodicticus potto
TGTTGGGAGGTTGGGCTTTGGGGGGGCAGAGTTAATACTTTGCATGAAATATCTTATCTTATAACAGTGAAATTGCTTTCTCTTTTGTTTTGTGATTTTTTTTGAGGTGAAATTTAAGTTTTTGTGTGAGTAGTACTATTATACCTATCTTGAGTGTCTAGCTTGTACTGTATCACATCATACCTTTGTTTCATTCTTAATAAACTGTTCACTTGCTTAAAATAAATAAATAAATAAATAGAAAGAAATGAATTGTGAAAAAAAAATAGATCAAAGTTCTAAACATAAAGACTAAAACTATAAGACTTTTAGAAGAAAATAGAGGAGTCAATCTTTATAACCTTGGATTTCATAATGGATTTTTAGATATGGCACCAAATATGTATGCAACAAAGGAAAAGGGGATAAATTGGACTTCTTCAAAATTAAAAACTTTTTTGCATCAAAAGAAACAGTCAACCTAGTGAAAAGGCCACCTATGGAATAGGAGAAAATATTTATAAATCATATTTCTGATAAAAGATTAATATCCAGGATGTGTAAAGAACTGATACAACTTAGCAATAAGAAAAAAACCCAATTTAAAAATAAGCAAAGGATTTGAATAGATATTTCTCTAAAGAAGATATTCATATGGGCAAAACCACAAAAAGGTGCTCAGTATCACTAAGCATTAGGGAAATGCTAATAAGTTCACACCTACTAAGATGGCTACAATTAAAAAAAAAAACACCAAACAAGCGTTGGCAATGATATGGCAAAATTGGGACCCTTACACATTGCTCATGGAGATGGGAAATGGTGCATTCCCTATGGAAAACAATTTGGCAGCTCTTCAAAAAGTTGAACATAGAGTTGCCATATGACTCAGCAGTTTGACTCCTAAATATATATCCAAAAGAATTAAAAATAGAAATTCAAACAAATACTTGTACATGAATGTTTATAGCAGCACTGTCATAATAGCCAAAAGGTAAGACAACACAAGTATACATCAACTGATGAATGGATAAACAAAATATATCCCTACAACAGAAATAATGAATGCTGGTACATGCTGCAACATGGATGAACTTCAGAAAACATCCTGCTAAGTAAAAGATGCCAGACACATAATAGGCACCATTTTGTATGATTACATTTATCTGAAATTATACAGTATTGGATAAGTCCATAGAAAGAAAGATTAGTGACTGCTAAGGGCTTTGGGAAGGGGAGACTGGGAAGGATATAGGGTTTCCTTTGGGGTTGAAGAAAATGTGTTGGAACTAGGTAGAGATGATAGTTGTACAACATTTGCGAATACACTAAATTCACTAAATCATACACTTTGAAATGGTTGCTTTTATGTTATATGAATTGCGCTCAGTTTAAAAAAAGAATGGAAAGTTAATATTCAAAAAAAATCATTATTGTAAGTAGGGGAAATGAGTAGAGTATGGGGAGGATGCCGTTGGAATGGTTCTTAAGTGTAAGAGTGAAACTTTGTGCCCTCTGGCCAGGATATTGCTAAGGTGCTGCCATGCAGGGGTGACATCCTCGATGCCACAGCCTGTGTGGGCAGCAGTAGGGCACCTGCACCAAGAAGTCTCAGAAAAAGGACAAAAGCCACAGGATCAGCTATTTCCGAGGTTCCCCCTGCATACAGGAAGATGACAGTGTGGCCTTGTGGCTGGGGACATGAAGGCCTGACCAGGCCTCTCTGACTACAGGCTTTTAGGCCTAGAGGATGCCATGGCTCCGGGGCTCAGTTTGGCTAATGGGTGGATCTCTTCCAGCCATGATCTGAACCTGGGAGTGTTTTCACTCTTCCTGGCAAGGCATTGTTTTCCCATTCTAGAGACTCAGTGAAAATGCTTAAGGGTTAAAACCAAGTGTGGAGGGAGCAGAGTGAACATTTCCTTCTTTCTCCTTGAACCATTCACCTGCAAGTAGTTACCAATTTTTAAACAGATGTCTTTAGAGACAGGCAGTGGTATGCAGGATGTTGGGAGGAGCTTGCCAGTTCAGGTCGTGCTGGCCAATTCTCATTCTGCTGGAACGGAAATAACTGATAATAAGCAAGCAAGGAATTATATACAGATGAATTTTTCTTAAGTATCTATGTGATTCATTTTTCTATTTCACGTTCATAAAAGGAACACGATAATACGTTCTTTTAATGGTCTGTATGATGCTACAGGCACTTAATTAAGACCAGTATTACTACTAATGATTTGAGGAAGGAAATTTGCTGAGTTTCTTTATATCTAACTTTGCAAAAGGAAGTTAGACCAATTCATGGAGTTAAATTACTTTAAGAGAAGAAAATGTAGCCAGAACATTTGTTTATCATATTATAAGAATTATTCTGAGTTAGCAGACTATTCTGCCTGTATTTATGTGGTTGTGAGAATGCTGACAGGTTCACTTTGGCCTGACCAATTTTGACATCTCACATAGTTTAGGAAAAATGAATGATGTCATTTCTTTTTATATACATATAACATTTTTCTCTTTTTCTCCTTCCAGGATTAAGTTTTCATCATTCTGGAAAGGAAAACAACCAACCAAACAAACATTAATGAAGTGGCCAATATATGAAGGAAAGCATGGAACAGTTTCCTTTAGCACCCTGTGGTGGATTTCACTTACAAGAAAATTGAAGCTGGCAAGACCCTGTTTTCTCTGCAATTTATTTAAAACCTTGCACGCATTTGGATACCTTGTGATTTTCAAGAACTACGTGAAGATTAAGCTTTGCTTACTGATACGTGGCATGTATTCTTTTCAGTCTTTTGTGTTTGATTTTGTTTGATTTCCCTCCGCAGCGCGGCGTCTCTGTAAAGGTCTTTATGCTTTCACCAGCCATGTCTTAAATACATTAAGACAACACATTTGCTGTTCACACTTCTTCAGTAATGTCTGTACTTAAAAGCCACACAGTGGCATAAAGCAATGTGGGTTTTCTTTGAGAGCAGTGCACGTTTTGTAACTACCAGGAAGGGAACTTTTTGCTAAAGCAATCCCCTGTCCTCTGACTTGACAACTTGGTCCCTGGCTGCGGGACCCCACCTGTTGCTTACCTTTTGAGGACATTTGCACATGTGGGATTTTTTTTCTTGGAAATAACTGCACATTTATATAAGATATTGGATCTGCTTTGCATTTTCAAGCCACCATAGCATGGCTGTTTTTTGATCAGTGAAGAAACAAATATCAAATGTTAAAAACAAAGACAGGGATAAATTGCCTACTTTTCAACCTCTGGAGATTGAGGTGACTTTTTCATGTGGCCTGGGTCTTGTCCACATCTTCTTTCCATCCGCTGTGTTCCACTTTGTATTTTCTAAGTGGAGAAAGTGAGGAACACAGTGTTTAAAACTAGGGTGCAAAAGAGTCATACCCTGGATGAGCTCCCAAAGCAGCCTCGGCTGGTTAAATGCTTAAAAAGCAAATTACAAAATGGATCCAGTTAGAAGTTTGCTCATTTATGACAAAAGCAACTTCGAAAAATTAACATTAAAAAAAAAAAATCCTAAGCTGATTGGAAGACATCACTGGGTTCCTTACTTTAAAAAGTCTCCTGGAATAACTGTTCAAATGCAGGTTTTAGAAACAATGCGGAAATCTTGCTTTAAAGACAGAAAAAGGAACCTCCTTGTTTAAAGAGGTGAGGGACCTTGGAGGGAGGATGAAGGCGAGCATGTGACTCTAGGCAAAAGTGGCCTAGGTATGGATTGTGCTTTGTTCTGGAGGGAGAGCTGCCTGGTGCAGGCCCGTTCCCAGGAGGGCAGGCCTCGCTGCAGAATCCCCAGTGATACCGAGGCCAAGGGGCAGTTAGGAAATTGCACCTCAAGCATGAAACCTAGGTCCTCTGAGCACAAATTCCAATGGAAATACCTTTGTGTACCTTATTTTACATTTCCTATTAGTCAGAAAGGAGAGACTAAGAGTTTGAAATGTGTCACACTTTTTTAAGATCAAGACCAGGAATTATAAAACAGTTTGACAAGGACTTTCTCAGAGAGTCGGGTAAGGGAAACGCTTTTCTGTAGTCAAACCCAGTACACTTAGGAAATTGGGCCCCAAAGTCCTAAACTTTAAAATGGTACTATTTCTGGAGTGAGGCGTGAGGGGGTATGTCAAGGACATGATTCATCCTATCCAAATGTAGCATTCATGTACATTGGTAAGTGCTAAGCAAAGAATTACTTACTGATTGATTTTAAAGAGAGCAAGAGATACCCAATGTTAGAATGTTTACTATTTGCTACATGGAAATCTTTTTCATTCCTCTTTCATACATTCCAACCCAGTGGAATTCTTTAGAGGTATTTTGATTTAAAGTATACTTCAATTAGGATTTCTTAAAGTAAATATAGGAGGACAACTTTACATGTAATCAAAAACAGGCTTTCCTGTGATTTGTTTTGAATCATTCATTCGGGGGAGAGACAAAACTTTTGTATTTCACTAAGTTTAAATCAAGATCAACTGATGATTAAATCTTGCTATTTAATAAGGTTTCTAATGTGAAATTTTGCAAATATTTAATGTCAAAGGACTTCAATTAGGGCAATTAGAGATATATGACCCTTTCACAGGCAGCTTCTCTTGGGAAGTGAAATATAATGCTACTTACTCCGTGTGGGGAGAAATCTGCTTTATTACAGAGATATACTTCTCAGAAGGTTAGGAGGTTTTGAGCCCCCCTCATCCTTGACATCTGTACAAAAAATCCAAATTTTGGTTCTCCCTCTCTCCCTCTCTCTCTTTCTTTCTCTCTCCTTGTCTCTCTCCTCTGCCCTCTTTCCTTTCCTATTTGCAATCACATTTTCCCTCCCCTTTTTCTCTCCTACCTTCTCTGAGGGCAGTCATGAAAATAAATACATTCTGTGGTCATTAGCAGATTTATTATTCTATTGAGAAAGCACTGGAATGTTCTGTGAGATTATTTTTATATGAAGGAATAGTTTGAATTCAAACAGCTGGTGAGAATAGTAGGAACACCCTAGCACGGTGATTGTATCAACAGGACATCACTGCACACGCAGTATTCTGAGAGGAGATTTGAGATTTAATTTTCATTCTCTTAAAAGAACAGTTTGGCTGACTTAAAAATACAAGATACATAGGACATGTGGTATGGAGCAGAAAATAGGGGACGGAAGGCAGAGGTGGCTGTCCATCCACTGATGCAAGGGTGAGAAGCTATTTCTACCTCCCAAGAGTGGTGAGAAGAGTTTCCAGGGGAGCCTCCAGGCTTGCAGAGAATGCAAGGCCTCTTGGTAGCCTTTCCTCAGAGTGTGTATGACAGCCAGTGTAATCAGTCCCCTAGGTTCTGTGTCTATAGAAGATACTCATCTGTGAATATTATTGGTTTTGTAATCTTTGTTATATAAAAGGACGTTTAGGCTGTACATACTGGGGTAGATTATTGCCTGCCTCCTATACATAGGAATATGCTACATAATCACGCATAACTTCCATCTCCTTTTACTGGCTTGTAGGCAGAGAAAACTATGTATGTCACTGCCTTGTCATTTTCTCATACACCAAAAAAAGAAGAAAAATAGAAAAAAACCTCAATAAAATAAGCAATCTCCTATTCTCATTCCTTGTCCCACAGCAGCATATTTTAGAGACATATACAGAATCTACATTCTCTAGTTGGGAGTGGATTTTTTAATCTTTTTTTTTTCATATGATGCACTGAGATTGTACTTTCTAACAGGGGATCGGTACCTAAGAAATGTGCTAGCATCATTCGAAAAACTATTATACTTCAAAATGACATATAGCAAGGAGAATGGAATAATAATATGTTGCATATTTGTTACTCATTGTAATTTGTCTGTATTATGAAAGATGTAATGGTTTGTCAGCTGTCACTGTTGTTTTCTTGTAACATGATATGGAATAAAGTATAGCAGAGTCTCCATACATCTTCTTGACACAGCTTCTTGATGGGTGCCCTGAAGGACCATACACCATAGAAAAAAAAACATTGTCTTAAAAACTCTTCAATACAACTGTTCTTAAAAGAGTGAAGTAAGATACTATAACACTATGTGGGAAGGAGCGAGTTAGCTGAAACGTTCCAGAACTCTGTTAAACCCTCGCCTTTCCTCGACTTGCTATGCCAGGTAGATGCAAAGGGGGAGAGCAGTGCAAAGCAGAGCCTGAGCTGTAGGATCCGCACGGGCCTCTGGCCCCTTACTGATGGTCAGCACGTGTTCCGCCCATCCCAGACACATCTGTTGCCCTTCTGGTTTGTTTAATGACAATCCTGTTTATCTGTTATCGGCTCGCTCTCTACTTTTTGCACATATCTTAGAATGAGGTGAGCAGATTACCCTCCACTGACTAAAACCAAAGTTTCAACATGCACATATTCTGCCAGAAGTATTACTGCTCTCGACTGCCCTGAACACCGTTTAGGGGATGTCTGCATCTGAATGGGCAGGGAGCCCACATTTGGACTGACAGTTTGGAAGACCAGTCTCCTTTTCATCATTACCTTCTCCTTCTTGTCAGATCCGTCATAACCCCATATCAACCCCCATGATTTGATAAATGGCTAATTTATTTAGATAGAATATTTGTGATTTTACTATGTTTACAAGCTCATGCCCCATGTAAAGAGGACCCAGGATCCTGGCTTTCTCCTGAGCAGACCCTTATCCACCAGGAGCAGCTCCCTGCGATTTTCCTTCCCCTGTTCTTCTGTAACCTCTGTGATTTCAGTTTGTAAGCCCTTCTCAAAGGAACGTTCACACAAAGCAAAACCCAAGTGCTCTCAGTGGATGCATATTCCACCTACTCAAGAAAAGCTCCTGAGAGCCACCACATCTTCAGCCCCCAGCTGCTGCTTCTGTTCCCCATAAAGCAGTAAGCCATCTATACCAAAGGCAAGTGCACTTACAGAAAGTCACTGCCACCACCACCAGATCCTGGGACAGGAGTACAGCGGTAGACTTCACAGTAGCCAAATCTGAATGGGAGCCATAAGTTACCCTGGCAACTGATTAGAATTATAGAAGCACGAAGAAAACTTGCTCCAGGGAAGCGTTTTGAGGGAGTGAGATGTTTGGCACTGTTTCGTTTCCCAACTGCTAGGGTGGCTCGTGTGCCCATTGTGAGGTCACTCCCAGCAGCCTCCCCGGCAAACTCACATTTTTTTTTTGGACTGTGCTCCTGGGTTGATTTAATTATATGAGCCTTTAATAGAAGAAAGAAGGGTCTGGAGGGCTGGTATCTACAAGAGGCAAAAAAAAAAAAAAACACCTTTGAGAAATATTTTTAACTTTTAAAATGTGGCAGCAGAAATCCTCCCGGTTCCATAATTGCCTATGTTGCCGTCAGCGGAGGCCATTCCAGCTCTGCCAGGTTGGAAGATGTGATGTGCGCTCACTGAGCTGAGCGGTGAGAGTCGGGAGGGCGCCGCTCCTATAGTTGCCGTTGGCCTCCAGAGTAAAGAGAAACCAGAGGGGAAGGTGTCGGAGCAACCTTGTGCCACTGGGTTAACACGTACAGTTGCTGAATAATGGCGGGCATTGTAAATCTCTGCAATGAGAACCCCACAGTGGCCCAGCAGCCTGCTGCTACCAGTGGGTGGTGGCGTTATGGGCATTAGCTTTGAGAAGCTTATATAGCAGAGGGGGCTAGGATAAAGGACACAAATCAGGGAAAAACTGACAAGATTAAAAAAAAAAATCTAAGGCCTTGTATTTACTGTTCATCCCCCACGCTCTCCGTGTGCTATATTGTCTGCGTTGAGTCATGCTGAGAGAGAGCCAGGCACAATAATAGCTCAGAGCAGCCTTGCAGCCCCCAGCCATCCTCTGCCAATGGTGCTGACTGTGCTAGTGGAGAATGGGATTCTGATAGAGTTGTCTTTTTTCTTCTTCCATGGGAGACCACCAATAATTATGGAGGGCATGCTGCAAAGATAGGGGGTAAGGGTTCCCTGTGGGGGTGTGTCCTGAGAAGTGACCCAGCGGGGGTCCCTGCAGAGCCATGTGCTACACAGCCCTAGGTGTGCCTGCCTGACAGGCGCAGGCAATGCTGGGGAAGTCCAAAGACACACGTTTGAAACATCGGCTCAGAGGTTAAAATGAAACTTAGCTTTATAAATCACACTGCAGTGAGAAACAATGACTCTTTCCCTGCTCTCTCCATCTTCAGCCAAATCTTGTAACCGGCCAAGATCCTTGGGGAAAGTAGCACAAGTCCTGCAACCATCTTCCCGTAACATTTGGGGGATTCACGCCCTTGTGTATCCTTTCCCTTGGCCCAGTGGCGCTCAGCCCTGACTCTCATTGGAATCACAAGGAGGTTCACAAAGCCCCTCCACCCCAGACCAGTTCATTCCAACAACACTGAGTCTGAGGCTCTGGCATTGGTCTGTTTGGGGAGATAACAGGTGATTCTATTGTCCAGTGAGAACTGCTAACCTTCTTTCCTCCCACCTGTCTGCTAGTCCAGAGTGAGGGTGGGCAATCTTTTTCGGTAAGGGCAAACTGGTGAATACTTAGCCTTTCCAGGCCAACCAACCTTTGTCCCAACTAGTCATTTTGCTGCTGTAGTGTGAACACAGCCAGGAGCTGGACCTAGATCAATGAGCATGGGTGTGTTCCAATGAGACTATTGTGGACACTCGGATTGGGGTTCCATGTCATTTTTTCACGCTGTGTAATACTGCTTTACTTTCGATTTTTAAGAACTATTTTAAAATGGTAAAAATCATTCTTAGCTCGCAGATCATGTGATAATGTGGTGGGCAGGCATTTTCCTGGGGGCTGTAGTTTGCTTACCTTGGGTTACAAAACAACCCTGGTAATGTGGTAAGCAAGGTCAGGAGCGAAGGAAAAAAGTAGAAATGTAGATCCACTTGCCACATATCTGAATATTTTAAAATATAAACTCTACTGAAAAAATTATAAATATATTCTATTTTCTTACCTTAACAAATATGCCTTTATAATGACCTAGAAGGCCATTTATAGTTAGAATTCTTGGACTCCTCAGTTTTTCACCAAAATGTGGCTCAAGACTTCCCACCCCTACCTCCATTCACAAATCAAGGGGCTGCACCTGAATGTGTGTGGACACCGCAGCCCTCACGCCTACGTTCTGTCCATACCTTTCGTAAAACCCCTACCCCGCCCCCACCTGGCCAGCCACTGGATATGAGGTGACCTCATGACCTCAAAGAACGTGGTCTCAGGGGAGACTCCATTTGCAGCAAAGACTCCAGGGGCCTGGGCATCAGGAGTATGTGGAGATTATGGGGAAATACCTGTATTTTGACATGTGTAATGTGCTCCCATGTATAATGGACACGTTTTGGCCCTAATTTTCAGAGGAAAAAAATCTTTCATTTTAATTATTCATTTATTTATTTATTTTTATTGAGACAGAGTCACTTTGTGGCCCTCGGTAGAGTGGCATGGCATCATAACTCACAGCAACCTCCAACTCTTGGGCTCAAGTGATTCTCTTGCCTCAGCCTCCCAAGGAGCTGGGACTCCCAGCTGCCACAACACCCAGCTTTTTTTTTGTATAGACAGGGTCTCACTCTGGCTCAGGCTGCTCTCAAAACTCTGAGCTCGGGGCAATCCACCCACCTGGCTTCACAGAGTGCTAGGATTACAGGCGTGAGCCACCACATCCTGCCATTTTAATTTTTTAATTCAATTTTTTTTATTTATTTATATTTAGGCACTTTTTTGTATTATAAAGGAATTTTTAACATATTATGATGCAAGAAATTTTATGTAACAAATAATTATAAAACACAAGAGCAGATACAGGCACAAGAAATTTTATGTACCGGTAACAAATAGTACTACCCAAGTAGATTGCAAATCCTTATTTGCACAAAAGTGTGCATTATACACAGCAAATACAGGAAGTTCCTGATGGGCACAGCACTGTGGATTCCTCAGGCTGGAAGTGAGGAGGATGTGGCCCTCTGCAGAGGCTCAGAGCAAGGCCCTTTCAGCATGGGAACCAAAGCAGGAGCCCCCTTGCTTGGGTCTAATCGCACTACCCATGAGTGGTGGGAACCTAAGAGCTCCACAGAGTCTTCAGGTCCCCTGTGTGTTCCTGTGGCCCACTCTACTCAAAACTCAGAGAAACAAGCATGATCATGACGTAAATGTGAGGCAGAACCATTCTAAGGACAGGGAAGACATTTTTTCAGAACATCTCTTGGAATTCAAGGACCTGGTCCCCTGTCATTCATGTATTAGAACATCTGCTACCAGTTCACAAGAACCACCTATTAAATATTTAGGAATTTTGTGAGCCAGTTCTTAAATCCTTGATAGCTTGAAATCAGATGGAGATATTTACACCACAGAAATTGGCATCCTCCACAAATCATTTCCTTTTTTTCTTTTGAGAGACAGTTTCCAGCATCTCACTGTCTCTTGCCCTCCTTCCTTCCAGCCTTGTCTTCCATCCTCCATGTGCACACCCTCTCTCTGCACCATGGTGGACTCCCCGCAGATCCTGGATAGTCCAGAGCTCTTCCTGCCAGTGCTCTTTTGCACGCACTGTTCTCTCTAACTGTCTAATATTGTGTACAAATGAGAAATGTCCTTTCTTGTTTTTTTTTGAACAAATTCCTATTGATCCTTTTAAGACCTTTTTCAGAAACCACTTCTGCTGCAAAAACATTCCAGAACTCCCCTCAAAACAGTTTCTCCTACTTTCATGACCCTACATCACTTTGACATTAGTAACATAGAGCTCTTGCCTTCAGGCTCTGTATCCTGAAGCTTGAAAATGGTGCCCAAGGTGTAGAATATATTTAATAATGTTTTAAACAAATTAATCAAGTATTAAAAAATAATGCAGATTAAACAAGATTATTTTCCTTTCTAAGAAAGGGTTTAGCTAGAAGCCTTCAAACAATGTGAATACACTACATGCCTACTAAATCTGTGATATGGGATTATATGCAAGGCACTGCCTGGCCGTATGGCAGGAACCAAAGAAGAAAGATCTCTGCTTATCCTTCAGGAGCTCATGGTGCACTGAGACAGTGGTTGCTATCATTTGGGGAGCTTTCTAAACATTTCTACTGAATTGCTATAGCTGGGGCTGCAGCCCAGGTGTGTGTACTCTTCAAAATGTCCTCAAGTGACTCCATCAATCAGCTGTGACCATGAGGCACTCTGCAGGGACCTCCCAGAGAATTTCAGATGCAGAGTCTCTTTATGGTCTGTTTGCCTCCCTCTCAGTCTCCTCTCCACCTGTTCTACCTGAAGACTCCATAAGCAGTCCTGAGGTTCCAAACAGATAAGTTCTATACATTTGTTCTAAGTTGAATTTGTATGTAAGTTACAACAGGTACATTTATCTGTTATCTGTAATAGCCTCCATTCCTAAGTGTGAATCAGATGTTTGTAACTCAGGGACTGCCTATATTCAATTACAAATTATAGGCCAGGCACATTGGTTCATGCCTGTAATCCTAGCACTCTGGGAAGCTGAGGCAGGTGGATTGTCTGAGCTCAGGAGTTTGAGAACAGCCAGAACACGAGACCCCATCCCTCCTAAAAATAGAAAAAACTAGCCAGTTGTTGTGGCACATGCCTGTAGTCACAGCTACTCAGGAGACTGAAGCAAGAGGATCACTGAGCCAAAGAGTTTGAGGTTGCTGTGAGCTATGACACCATGGCAGGCTACCCAGAGTGACAGAGTGACTCTGTTTCTTAAAAAAAAAAAAACTACAAATTAGGTGTGCTGCACTTTTACTTTCAACTGTTCTGTGGTTCCTCCTGTCCTTCAGAGCCAAGTGCAAGCTCTGCAGAGTGGCATCAGGCCCCCACACACAAACTCGTCCTCTCCCCTCCCCCCCTCAGTGTAAATGGTTCTCCCTGATCTCCTCCCTTGCTCAGATACACTCGCCCTGCAGCTGGGACTCCTTCTCCCTCCCCTTCAGGTGCCACATCCTACTGCTCCTTTCAGACTCATGCTTTGTATCACTTACTCCAAGACAAGACACCTTCCCCTGGTTGCTTTGCTTTTTCTCTTCCTTCC
Organism: Perodicticus potto; assembly: GCA_963574655.1. NCBI lineage: Eukaryota > Metazoa > Chordata > Mammalia > Primates > Lorisidae > Perodicticus > Perodicticus potto. The sequence goes on from CAUYRH010138329.1 coordinate 12,037, forward strand.
TCGCTCCCTCCATCCAGGGGTGTGGCTGAGCCTGGCTGAGTGTTTTTCCAGGCCTAGACTAGCAAGACCAGGTTGCACAGCAACTCTTGCAGGTGGACATGGCTGAGTTCTGACCAGTGGAAAGTTAGTAGAAGTGATCGCCCCACTTCCAGGCCAGGGCTAGTAGGCACCCTGCTCCCAATGGCCACGTTCTTTCCCTTTCTCACCCTCCTCATGCAGGTGACCACAGCCCAGTTAGAAGTCTAAGAAGATGTTTAAGAAGGTGCTTGGAATGGAGCCACATGATGATTAAGAAGCTTCCTCAGAGACTTTGTATGAGTAGGACAAAAAACTTCCACTGTAGGTTAACTGTAAAAAGTAAAAATACAAAAAGTTACCCTACACCAATGTATTAAAAAAAAAAGATTCCTGAGTGTCTGCCATGCATCAGGAGTGTTCTGGATGCCAGAGCTAGGGTGGTAAACAACCCTTTCTCATGGTGGGAAAGAGACAGAAAATTTCTAAATATAAAACATAATATCAGGCACTGATGAATGCTATGAAAAAATTCTAAGCATTTCTAACATAGTTCTCTTTAATATTTTTTAAAGCTCCCTTTTACATGTCTATATACTAGACCTCAGGATTTTGAGGACTAGCAAGGAATCTTTTTTATCTTTCTCTCGCTAGTTCCTAGATCAGTTCTTGGTCCAATGTAGGTTTTCAGTAGGTGTTGGCTGAATGTATGAAGTTAGAAGCATCCTGTGCCCGGGACAATGAAGCGCTGGGTAGGAGAGAACAAAGGACGATGTCTCTTGTAGCTGAAAGTAGCTTGGAAGGCTCCATGGAGAAAGTGGAATCTCTGAGCACACAGCCCTGCAGTAAGGCAGAGGTCACCCTAGGATGAAGGAGGAACCTGGTTGAACACAAAAATACAGAGTGTTTTGAGGACAGGAACTCTGCTTAGGCTGGGGCATAAGCTGTGTGAGAGGGGCAAGTGAGGAATGAAACTGGGCCGTGGAGAGCCCAGTATCCAAACTCTAAAATGTTTAAATTTCACCCTGGATTGCTAAACGCAGAAATGGCATAACTTGGAGTCTACTTTGGGAACAAACTCTTCGTTTCGCTAAATCATTTGTCATTTCAGTAAACGTCTGTGAAATGCCTTCCACATGCCGAACTCTGAGCTGAGCACTGCAGGTAATGAAGCACTGAGAACTGGTTGACAAGGACAACTTATGTAGACATTATTTTAATGCAGGAAAGAGGTAAGTAAGTTACCGAACTGATACAGAGGCAGGTATGGTATTTGGCTTAGGTTTGGGGCAAAGAGGTGGAAATGGGGATGGTGTCTTGGGAAAGATAAATTAGAGCTTTCCAGGGGACGTGGGCAGCCTCTCCTGAAAGACAGAAGAGAAAATGCACACAGGGAGATTAAACAACACGTATTCCCTCCTGTTAGTCTAACCCCAATTCCAGGACTCCGCAGTAAAAACATCAGAGCTTCTGAATTTTCTCTGTCAAAGCAAAGTGGCATTGATTCAAGGTACCTCTCAACTTTTCAAATAACAAATGTCCCTGGGGAATTCTGCCCACACCTCAGAGCTTGACCTCCTCCCTCTCATTCCCCTCGGACATCAGTGCTCTTCTGATTCCCCTGAGGATGCTGAGCTCCCTGAGGACGGACACCTGGCCTTACCCATCTCACGCCTGCAGCTTACGCAGCACAAGTCAGATGCTCCCCAGATATCTGAGGTCCAGAGAGATTCGCTTTGTGGACGCAGGAAGCACAGAAAGAGGAGCATATTGGCAAGTGTCTTTCTTGTGTCTTCACAGAGTAAAACAAACAAAAAATGCAATTCCCAAGTCTTCCCCATTTTCTGTGAGGTAGTGAGACCCCACTGAATATACCTCCCTCTGATCTGAATGCCGGAGGTGCAGCGTGTGGTGCGTTCTGGTCGTCTTAATAAGGCCCCAGAGGAAAGCCACACTTTGGGAGTGGTGGGCTGAATTACCCTCAGTCTCTGTCAATTGTCTGCTAAGAGAACCAGGGAATCCAGGTTGGTGGAATAAAGCATGTTTTTTTTTTTTGGGTTTTTTTTTTTTTTTTTTGACTGTTGGTCATTAACATCAAGGTGAGGTGGCACACTTTTAATCGTAACCAAAATTGAGAACCCAACATGGTGTTCTAGAAAGGTCGTTTAAGGACCCCATTACTGCTCATCCTATGTCATTTGATGCTCAAGTTTTATTCATAAACCTGTTATCAGGATCGTATTTTTGGTCATCTCATTTTGTGGGCCAGGCAATGGACCCCAAGATTACAGCTGCATCTTGACTAAAATGTTGCTGCCCCTCTGTGGAGGTCCTCCGCTGCGGCCTGAGGCCCTGTCATTAACAGATGGTGGGGGGAAGGGTTCCCTGGGAAGACTGGGGTGTGGCCCGCCCTCCGAGTCCACACTTAGGCTGGAAAGATGAAGCACCATTTCCAAGCTCACAACATCTGTAAAGGATGAAACTGGAGTCTTGGTCTGGTCATTTGAGGGGGTGAGGCTGACTCTACAAGTGCAATGCAAATGTTGCTGCTGTAGCTACAAAGTAAACCCTAACGTCTCCCCAGCTTGTGATGACTTAAGTTATGTGGAAACTCCGTGACAGAATACGAATGGGCACCCTGGACTTGTGGCTCTACCTCAGGAATTCTCTGTCCTTAATAGGACCAATTCGAGCCTCCAAACCTCACTAGAACTGTAATTTTTGTTTTCATCAAGGACCACAGGGCTTCAGATTTAACAACAGAATACAGACAATAGGCAGCAGGTTCTGATAGTCATCACAGTGGTGATGAGGTTATTTAAAGGCTCTTCGTCACACTAAAAGCAAGTCTCTTCCTTTCTCCTCTCCCTGGGGTATGGAAGCCGGCTTTGGGTCCTAGACAGCAGGAGTGGGGAGCGTTAGACATGAGGCTCGTCCACAGTCTCAGTGAGCTGTGTTGGGGTGATCAGCAGCCCAGCCCTGGGCCACAGGCCTGTGCTCTAGAGAGCCCTGATCTCACCCCCCTCTGGCCTGCGCCACCCCCTGCTGTGAGGAGTCTGAAGGGGAAGGGTGTGCACTCTCCCCAAACTGGGGTGCGTCTGTACGGGCCTCTTTCCTGTTCTCCTGAAGGGAGACCACCTCTGCCATCCTGAGCACCCCTAAGTCTGTGGAGGAGAGGAGGGGCAGCTGTTTGCATGGGCTGAAAATGGAGTTTGGATGTGTGGATTGGGGTGTCTTCCAGATCCCCCACAGTGCGGGAGGGTCCAGGGATGGGGAGAGGAGCTTCTGTTTGTGGTTTGGGGAGGTACAAATGTCAACAGAGTGGACATCAGAGTGGCACTGGGGAGAAAACTAGAGTTCCCAAAAGACATTAGCAAAGTGAGAAATGTTATTAGGGATGAGCCTGGAGGCTTGGTGTCAAAGGAAGTCATGACATGGGAGCCAATGGAAGTAGAAAGTCAGGGAAGAGGACAGACAGTGGGAAGCACAGCAGTTGGGATGAAGTCGGCGGGCATCAGCCACACTCACAGCTCCGTCCCACCATCTTGCTGAGGAACTCTGGGGTCTCCATTCACACAATAAAATGCGGGTCAGTGCTGCCTCGTTCTGATGACCTATTGCTGGAGAATCTCTCACCCCCATATTTAGTGATTACAATGATAATCTCATTTATGGTCTCGCATACTTCCTACGGGTCAAGGGTTCTGGAGCAGTTAGGCTGGGAGGCTGTGGCTTACGACTTCTCAGAAAGCTACAGTTAGATGACAGTTAGGCCAGGGCCATCTGTAAGGCTTTGTCTTTCCCATATTTGGTATCAGAGTTGGGAAAGTTGAAAGAATTGGGAACTGAGAAGTCTGGAGCAGAGCGCCTTTAACTTGACACAGTTTCTCCACACGATCTCTTAATTATGACGGTTTCAGGTCAACTGGACAGCATGCAGGGTGAGCTCGGGGCTCCAATCACAGCCACCAAGAGAACGAGACACCCGGGTGGAAGTTGTATTGCTTTTCATAACCCAGCATTCTATTTGTTAGAAATGTGTTTCTAATGTCAGCCTATACTTAAGAGAAAGAGAATTAGACTCCACCTTTTGATGAAGGAATGTCAAAGAATTGTGGACGTATTCTAAATCAGTCCAGTCTGTCCTGTTACACCATTATTAGTTTTGATCCCACATGCAAAATATACTCACCTCCTCCTAAGACCCCCAAATATCTCACCTGTCCTGGCATCAGTCTCAGGCTCGAGATCCAGTAGAGAGATTATCTATGACTCCTGGCTCCTTCCTCGGTGCCACGAGTGGTTTCTTCCTCTGATTTATCCTTCCCGTCCTACATTTTTGTGGCTGGGCGGTTTTCTCAAACTGTTTCTTTCCCATGGAACTTCAGGGGTCCAGAAGCCTCTTTTCATTTTGTACTACTTCTGTCTCTTTTAGTATAATGTGGCAAATTTTTCACTAGTACACATCTCTTTAAAATTTTGTGTATTTCTTATAAATCGTATTGGGATTCACTCCATAAGATAAACGCCACATCCACAAATCTCAACAAGATACGCTTTTTTCCTACTTTAGGCTCCCTCCATGGCCACTCTGGGATTGTGCCCTTAAGTTTCTCAGAAACATTTTTGTTTAATGGAGACATCCGAGAGCGTTGTCCTTAAGGTCTTTAGAGAAAGTTTTAACTGTTTGAAAAAAAACTATGAGGTACTTAAAGCTGTCAGAGGTCTGAACAAAGGATTCTAGAGTTACACTGTTGCCTTCAGTTTTAAATGGAAATGACATAATTTTAGCCTCATTTGCTAGCTGGAGAGGGTAAGACTGAGAAATAGGTGTATTTTTTTGGAACCGCAGAAGGCTTATCTTTTTTATATTTAACTTTTTTTGCATTTAGTTCTGCTTTCTGTTCTCATATTTCACAATGGGCAGACCGGGGAAGCAGGCAGCCCCTTCAATAACTGCCTGGAAATGTGCTTACTAGGTGATGTTAGATACATTTTCTATTTTCTCCATTACCACAGATGACAATATTGCTAGACTTTCTACCATTTCCTAACCAGGGTCTCCTTTCCTCCATCTTCTGATGCATTTTGCTCACTTTTTAAAAATCTCGCACTGACAGCCTGTTGTCAAAACTCTTGTGTGAACGTCCACCCAGGCCCCACATTGCCACATTTTAAGTCTTATAATAGCAATACCTCACTTTTAGGTAACAATTTTTTTTTAATTAGGTAACCATTTTTTTCCATTTATCTATTGTGAGAGAAACCACCCTCAAAATTGGTGGAGAGAGAGAAAGAAACAACCTTTAAAAAAATCTTTTATTGGCTCAGCGCCTGTGGCTCAGTGGGCTAAGGCGCCAGCCACGTACACCTGAGCTGGCGGGTTCGAATCCCAGCCTGGGCCCGCCAAACAACAATGGTGGCTGCAACCAAAAAATGGCCAGGCATTGTGGCAGGTGCCTGTAGTCCCAGCTACTTGGGAGGCAGAGGCAGGAGACTCGCTTGAGCCCAGGAGTTGGAGGTTGCTGTGAGCTGTGATGCCACCG
>CAUYRH010138331.1:0-12725 GCA_963574655.1 Perodicticus potto
GAGCCCGGGAAGGAGACAGCAAGGCACCAGTGTCTTCCGCACAGGTGTCCGGCCCTTCCGCACGCTGGTTTCTCCATCTGCCACAGCATCAGCGCTGCCAGGGCCAAGGCAGCAGTTGTAGGGCTGCCTTGTCCTGCATCACTCTCACATTGAGACAGTGAGAATTTTTTTTGTGTTTAAAATGGTCTGTGTGTGACAGTGCCTGTGGCTCTGTGAGTGGGGCGCCGGCCCCATGTACCGAGGGTGGTGGGTTCGAGCCTGCCCTGGCCAAACTGCAACAACAACAAAAAAAAATGGTCCGTGTGGCTCAGCTCCTGTGCCTCAATGGGCTAAGCTGCCAGCCATGTACACCTTAGCTGGTGGGTTCGAATCCAGCCCGGGCTGGCCCAAACAACAATGCAACCAAAAATGGCCGGGAGTTGTGGCGGGTGCCTGTAGTCCCAGCTGCTTGGGACACAGAGGCAGAAGACTTGCTTAAGCCCAGGAATTGAAGGTTGCTGTGAGCTGTGATGCCACAGCACTCTACCCAGGGTGACAGCTTGAGGCACTCTCTCAAAAAAAAAAAAAAAAAAAAAAAATTCTGTGACTCTTGGTTTCTTCATATCTTGCCATGGGATAAATCAGTATTCATGTGATTTGCAGACAGGCCTCTGGGTCTGGTCCATTCCCAAGATGGCTTCTTATGTGATGCTTTGTGCTAGAGCACATCTTCTTTTTGCTTTTCATTTTTCCTTGTTACAAGCAACACAATGTTGTGGACCAGGCTGGAGAGTCTCAATGGGTCACAGACTAATGGGGCTCATGCTACTGAACCTCAAATCTGACCTGGTCCCCCTCTCTGCTTCCTTGCTGAGCTGTTACCAAAATATCCCAGTCTCTGTTCACAGGGCTGCAGATGGCTATTTGTCCTGCTGACAGTAGATACTTTGCCTCTGAGTTTGAGACTCTTTCAGTCAGCATTGGTCAATTTGTATTTTAATTGTAGCTAATTTTTTTCCAGTTTTTGGCCGGGGCTGGGCTTGAACCCACCACCTCCGACATATGAGGCCAGCGCCCTACTCCTTTGAGCCACAGGTATCTTGATCACTGAAGGCTGGTATCAGGGTTATTGCTCCTTCTATCAAGACTTCTCAGAAGGAAAGAAGTCCTCCTTGGGAACCTCCATGTCCTTGGATAGTACAGAGATGACACTGAGTTACACTAGCCCTAGGCAAGGCCATGCTCTATGAGACAATTTCCTGAGCATTCACACCTGTGGTTGGGGACATTTATACCCCTGTTCTGTGGAAATGTCTTACTCTTGAGGATCAGTAAACTAATTATGAACCCCCAAATTCTCTTCTTGACTGCCTCCAGAGAATCTTAGGGCCTGTCTCAGAGGAAGGTTGTGCTTATGCTGTTCCATCGTCCACCACACTGAAAATTTTAGGAAACTACAAGTTCATTTTGTCTGTGCTGCAAAACGATTTTCCAATCCCCATGCCAAATACATTCCCCAGTGTACCTATTTCTCTGTTTATTCATGTTTAGGGATTTGTTTTCTTTGGAGATTTGAGTCTAGGAGTTAAAACATCACAAACACTGCTATCTTCTAAATGTGACTGAAACCTTTAGGGATTGATAATGTCTATTTCAAAGTGCCAAATAATCCTGAATGAGATACACTCCTAAATTTATCCTAAATCCACACTGCCAGCAGTCGGTGGACCTGCGCCCTAATTTATGGGTATGTGTGAGTAAGGAAAACAACAGACACATATGTTTACATAAGACAACTTTTTGCAGACACATATCTGTGTGTGCCCTTTTAAATGTGATAGCTTTTCTTTGTCTCATTTGACATCAGTGTAGGGAAGCAAATGTGTGGTGTGGCTTTGTGAAAGTCTACTTGTGGTCAAACAGCCCTTTTGAGACATCCTCGGCTCTGAAGCATAAGAAAGTTGAAATGGTATTTGCAGGATGAAAGCAAGCAACAGATTAGCATTTGTGCCACTGCAGTCAAGATGACTTCATGTGGCAGAGCTGCGCCGTGCCAGACAGATTTAGCACCATGAGCAGTGGCTTGTTGAAAAACAAAAATGACTTCAAAACTCTTCTCTCTGAACCAGGATGTAACATTCTTCCTTTTGTTAAAACATTCGTTAATTGCTGGCTTGTTTTCTGCCCGCTCCCCCCACCCGCAGCCTCTCACTCTTTGTGTTGGAGCTAATGTTCTCAGCGTCTACACTGCATAGGCCCTGATTATTTGTGAGACAGAGTGAGTTAATGCAGATTTGCAAGCTGCTCCGATTTGTTAAATGTCAGAAAAACACATGCAAGTCACTAGCTTTAGCACTTAGCTGCCAGCTGGCTCTTCTGGAGGCAAGGGACAAATGACAGTCTATCACACAGCATGCTTTCAAACAAAGAGGGGACCCACTCCAGATTTGTAGCATTGGAGCAGCTTTTAAGAAAATAAGCAAACTAAGAAGCCAACATCAGTTTTTTCCCTCCTTATCTCTCCCTGTGCTGTTGAATGAAGGGCAGCACAACCTTTGGGAGCTTTTAAAAGCCTTGGGAATATGGATTCCACTGCCCACCATCTGAGAGACTGATGGGATAATAGTAGCTTGCCAGAAGTGTTGCCCACTCACTGGTGAGTGACCTTTCAGGTCATGGGGATAGAGGGTGTCCCGCTTCCTACGTCTGTCCTTCAGGAAGGTTAAGCTCCCACCTTCTGAGTGCCAACCTCTCTGCAGTTGTCTGGATTAAGGTTGAATTTCTGACTCCCTTCCCTGTTGCAATCATGCAGCAATCCATCCTTGTCTGGATCCTCCATTCTATGATTCAACTCTCCCTCCACAATCAGCTTTAGAAGGTAAAAAGTACCGGAAGGAAGCCACGCATGAACTGTCCCTTCGTTCTTTCATTTATCAGTTATTTACTGAGTATCTAGTATGGGGGCTGAAAAGAACTAGGAGATATAGATTGTTCTTGCTTACAAGGATCTACTAGAGTTGGAGATTTTCCAAAAAAGTTAACAACTGAAGTACAAATGGGTACAAATGGTGACAGAGAAGAACAAATTCATAACTCTCTGGTGTCAGAGGAAGACTTCGTGAAATGTGTGGGTAATGCCTTGGAAGGGCATGAAGGATTTTAACAGCCAGAAACAAAAAGGGCATCTGAGGTGGGAATGATACTGAAGAGGGCAGTGTGAGATTGGACGGGTGTGGGTTGTGAACATATCTGCCTATTTAAGGCAAAAATTAGCTAGGGGAGTGGTGAAGAAAAGGAAAAGCTAGGATGAAGCGAGGTTAATGACTATAGCTTTTCATTGAAAAGTTTTAAATTAGAGAATGCAATTTCAGAGCGGTGTTTCTGCTTATTTTCATCTACTTACCCACCTGCGAGCAAATTCAGTGCAAATATACCTAAATGATTTATGCACAGAACTAACCCAAGTTTATTCCATGCCCAAAGATGGCATATTATAGAGAGCAATGGCATGGTGACATGAGGACATCTTTTTGGGGGGTGTCGGACAAATTTCTTAAACCTGGCTTCCTGCTAAATCCACCATCTCTCCTACTGGAGAAGAGAGGATTACCGTCCGATATTTTGTTAGCATTTTACTGCTTCCAGATCCTTACTTCTTCCACTATCATGAAAAATAAATTCATCTCTGGTTCACGCTACTGATGGCTACTATTTACCACCTTTGATAAATTTAGGACTATGGTTCCTGCCTTCTCAAAGGTCTGAAGTGACCCCAGTATTCAAGCAGACAGCCTTTGCAAGAAGTTGCAGAAACGTCCTAAATTCCCACTTTTACTACCTCTGTGTCCATATCACTCATGACACTGTTTTCCAGTAAGCCTAGGTGGGTCTTTAGAATCTTTGTCAACATGGCATTTCATGAGACAAAACATATTTGACCTTTCTGTGCCAGCCTTAAGACAATATTTTTTCCTCTGTCTCAGGCTCATATTTAATAACTCCAAGGTAACATCATAAGTGTCTTGGTTTCTTTTAATCAACTAAAGTCTTAAAATGGCTCTGTGGTCTCTGACTCTACCTCCATCCTTCTCACTGTGATGGGCTACCTTCTTCTCTACCTTTCTCCAGGCTCCTACTCAACATGGTTTCCCCTCCTTTCTCAGCCTACTGAACCCTATGAGCCTCATTATTGGAAAGGAAAAATCTAGTCCTAGGCTCCACAAAGCTCTGCTATCCTGTGAAATGCCCCATTACCATGTCCGCAAAACACCCAGCCCCAAATTTACCCCTGTCCTAGCAGGTGACTTCACTTTCTGAGAAATTTGCAGCTTCACGCCTATGATCTACTCCCTTCACCTCTTTCCTAAGATACAGTTGTTTTTGGCCTCTCCTCATTTTCCACTTCTCCCATTTTGTTGGTTGTCTTTATTCTATAAATATGCTTAAGCCTCCTCTATCTTAAAAAACAAAAAACTCTCCAAAACAACTTCTCTGTACTCCATGCCCCTCTGTAGAAACTATCTTCCCTGTTTCCCTCAGATGAGAGCTGAACTTGCTGGCCTTACATCCAGTACACAACCCACAGCCTTCTGATTTCCATCCCTGCACTACACTTCAACATTTCTGAAAGAAGGAACAGCTGAGAAAGTGTGAAGGAAAATCTGAAATTCAATCTAGCAGCCTTTTCAGGCCTCATCTTACTTGATGTCTCAGAAATTATCTTTTTTAAATATGCCTGAGGACAAATGGCCAGATTGCATCAATTTCCATATAAAGCCTCTCAGAAGATTATGGGCTTGGACTGTCAACATAATAGGAGAGATGTGCAAAATATGATTCAGTGTGAAGATGGTCTAAGATTGTACAGCTGTTTAAAAGGCTAACCTTCGGGCTGCTCTTGAGATGTGATATTGCTTACTCCCTAGATGTTGCTGGTTCATTACATTACAGTGAGTAAGTGCTCAGTAAGTACTGGCTGAATAAAGAAACTAGGTCAGCAGAGACTCTAAGTAATATACATACTCAGTGGACTCCTGTCTTCATGAGCTTAACTCTGGTGGTTTCCAGAGACCAGTAATACTGAATGTGGGGTGGTAAGTGTGGAACCTGTCATCACTAAAAAAAGAAAAACTATATAACTCCGACTGGTGGTTTCTGGCACTGCAGCCAAGAAACCACTATGCTGTGAACATGTGGAAATTACTCAAAAGAGGTGATGAGAGCCTTTCAAAGAGTAAAAACATCATGGGAAGAAGGCATGGCTCATGTGACATTACTGGATATATCACATTAGATTTCATTATATTTCTCTTCCTTCTCAGTCTTTGAAGTTCACCATCTACCTGCTCTTTAAATGTTACAATAATAGACACAGTGACACCAATATACTCCTCATCCTATGACTTGCAAGCATTATAGAATTTAATCATCATAACATTAACAATTTATGCAGAGATATGGCATTGGTTTTGGATCTGTAGCAAAAGTATGGGAAAGCTCATGATCTGGAACACAGGCATGAAAATATACTGAAATGACTCAGAAGATTTGACGCCGAAGTAGGTCCTCAAACTTGGTAACTAAATTAATGAACTCATTCAACTATAAAAATTATAAAATGGGCTTCCATTCCTCATCTTAATCCCTAGCCCTATTGCAGGCTCATTTTTCTCTGGCTGTGAGATATTTGTGTGTAAATGTGAATTCCACAATAATAAATGAACACAATACTTGTATAAAGAGGCCTAGCTATTTTGTCAGATATCGTCGAATCTTTGCATTTGCCCATCCAGTACTCAGAAGGTGGCTCAAATCCTTCTCCAATGGCCTGTGTAGTAAAACAAGGCAATAGACCTCTACATGACAAGATTACAGAATACTTTCCTACTTATCAGCTCTCTCAATAAATGTGAACCGTCTGAATTCTCTTTTGCTTTCTCTGGTGTACTCTAAAATTGCCTAACATAGAAAATACTCCACGTTACTGAGGGATTTAGTTCTAATGAAAGCCATGGTTAACTTAGCAGTTATTACCAAACTAAAAGAAGTAAAGCTTGAGCAGGAGTTGTGGGAAAAGGAGAGCTTAGTACAAAACAGTACAAATGACCTTGGTGATTGATCAGATTGCAGATGTTCTCATCTCTGTCTCCACCTATACCTAGGAATCAGCATATTTAAATTCATACCCATATCCAAATCCTTATCCATATTCTATATAATATTCATCTAAATATATCCTTTTTAAAGTTGCTTACAAAATCGGTCTTCATAAACTGGAATCTCCTTAAGCAATTCCCAAAAGTCTCTCCAAAAGTGACTCCCTAAAAGTCACGATCCCAAGATAATTATCTTGACATTGGCTTATGTTTTCTATTCTTCCTTTAAGTAAATAACTTTTCAGATGCAACCGAAGAAAGCACTATGTTTTCTCTCCTGTATCATGCATGCAAAGGCACACTAGGTCAAGACAAAGTTAAGGCACGGAATGTAGAAAGTAGACAAACAATAGCTGATAGTGTGAGGGAGGAAAATAAAAAGAGTTCCTAATTGAATTATTTTCCACAGAAGAGACTAGCAAGGGATTAAAAAGTACAATCTATACACGGAGTCGAATCTATTGGTCTTTCTAACAGGACTATGACATCATGAAAAATGTTGGCTAGATGACCCCAGACTCCCACATCTGTAGATGAGACAGAGTGTGTGTGCAATGCTCTTACCACCATGCTGTTTTCTATGTGCTTTTGTCCAGCATCCTTTCCAAGGGAATAGCGAGTCCTCAGTGGAACTTTTATGGGTGAAGCTGATTTGTGATGCTGTTTAATAATGATGGAGATGGTATTTGCACAGCATTTTGTCCTTATTTTAAAATGTTATCTCTATTTTAGATTATCAATTACATTCCTATTGGGAATATTCCTACTTTTATGCTTTGCTGCTTACATCTTAGGCTATATATAGCCTCCTTTTCACCCCAAAATAATCTGTGATCCTTGAAATTGGCTTTTACTTTTAAGCTTTTATTATTATTATTATTATTATGGAGGATTCCAGGAGAGCGTGCCTACTTTTCTCCTTACCGTCTTTTGAAATTCTTTTTTCTTTCTTTCTTTTTTTTTTTTTTATTATTAAATCATAGCTGTGTACATTAATGCACTCATGGGATACAATGTAATGGTTTCATATACAATCTGAAATAGTTTCATCAAACTGTTTAAGATAAGAATATGTTCTAACTCCATTCATGTAAACATGAAAGAGGTAGAGTCTCCCATCTTTCCTTAAGGCTGCATAATATTCCATGGTGTACATATACCACAATTTATTAATCTATTCGTGGGTCGATGGGCACTTGGGCTTCTTCCATGGCTTAGCAATTATGAATTGGGCTTCAATAAACAGCCTAATTGGTGTATAATGTGACTTTTGGTCTCCTGGGTACATACCTAATAGAATAATTATGGGATGGAATACCTAATAGAAGAATTATGGGATGGAATGGCAGATCTTTTTTTTTTTCAAGGGATACAATGTGCTGGTTTCATATACAATCTGAAATATTTTCATCAAACTGTTTAACATAGCCTTCGTGGCATTTTCTTAGTTATTGTGTGAAGACATTGTATTCTGCATTTAGTAAGTTTCACCTATACCCTTCTAAGATGCACTGTGGGTATGGCCCTACCAATTACCTTCCCTCCACCCAACCTCTTCCCTCTTCTCCCCTCCCTTGCCCCTTTCCCCATATTCGTGTGTATAATTGGGTGGTAGCCTTCATATGAAAGCTATAAATTAGCTTCATAGTAGGGCTGAGTACATTGGATATTTTGTCTACCATTCTTGAGATACTTTGCTAAGAAGAATATGTTCCAACTCCATTCATGTAAAGCCCAAGAGGTAATGTCTCCATTTTTCTTTAAGGCTGCAAAATATTGCATGGTATACATGTACCACAATTTATTAATCCATTCATGGTTCAATGGCCTTCTTCCATGACTTAGCAATTATGAATCGAGATGCAACAAACATTCTGGTACAAATATCTTTGTTATAATGTGATTTTTTTGTATTCTGGATATTATACATAGTAAAGGTCGAATGGCAGGTCTATTATTAGATCTCTAAATATTCTCCAAACATCCTTCCAAAAGGAACATATCAGTTTGCATTCCCACCAGCAATGTAGTAGTGTTACCTTTTCTCCACATCCACGCCAACAGCTCTGGTTTTGGGATTTTTGTGGTGTGGAGTTAGATGATATCTCAAAGTAGTTTTCATTTGCATTTCTCTGATTAAGGGTAATGAGCATTTTTCATGTGTCTGCAAGGCCGCGCTCCTGTCTTCTTCAGAGAAGTTTCTCTGCAAGTACCTTGTCCACCCTGAGATGGGATCACGTATAGTTTTCTTGCTAATATGTTTGAGTTCTCTGCGGATTCTGGTTATCGATCCTTTGTGGGAGACATAATTTGCAAATATCTTCTCCATTCTGAGGACTATCTGCTTGCTTTACTGTGTTCTCAAAGCTTTTTAGTTTGATCAGGTCCCAGTAGTGTATTTTTGATGCTGCTTCAATTGCCCTGGTGGTCCTCTTCATAAGATATTCGCCCGAGCCAATTCCTTCAAGAGTTTTCCCTGCACTTTATTCTAGTATTTTAGTTTCATGTCTAGTTCAATGTTCTTCTTATCATTAATTTTATCCTTGAAATTGTCCCAATTGAAAACAAATCAGGGTATGTTGAAGTACTGAAAATAAAAGAGATACTGAAATAAAGTCTCATGAAAGGAATTAGATAAGCTACAGCCAAAATGGAAGCCAATTGGACATTTTTGGAATTTTAATCTTCAAATTTATTATTTTTTTTACTTTGAATTTCTGAGTTTCTTAATTGTTTTGGCTTTTATTTCTAAGAACTACTTTTGAAAGCAGGGCTGAATTGGTTTGGATTAGGGATATTCTTCATCCTGGGAGGAAACAAAATTAAAGCCATTTTATACAACTTAAAATACTAACACAAATTTAAAATATATCACCACTCGAATATATTTCTGAAAATGTAACATAGCTTTGTGGTCAAAAGAAGCTACAACTTGTAGCACAGTTGCTCCAGTAGAATCAGCTGGAGCCATGCTAGGACCTTAAGAACAAGGTCCAGTGAGAGATCAGAAATTGGCCCTTACGAGGGCATCCTCATATTCTGTGTCTCCTAAGAGCAATTTTGCAAATACAGTCACTGGTAGACATATGCCAAAATGTGCTCTTGAAAAGCAGTAATTTTGCTCACTCATATGTTTCATCATACCAGTGGACTTTACTTAGGAAACACAATTTCAAGGATAAAATTAATGATAAGAAGAACATTGAACTAAGTATGAGATCTTTCTTTGAGGGGGGCCCTGATTGTACCCCTGGCCTCTCACTGGTTCTAAAGTTGTATGGGAAATGTGCAGATGATAATAATAGTATTCATTAGAGAGAATTGAGAAGGGGGTTAATTAAGGCAATAAGAGAAGTTTACCTCACACTGAACATTTATCAACGGTTTGAACTTTTGGAAGATCCTTATAATAAGCTTGAAATCACCTCAGTTATGAGTCATCTATTTTTTGCTTACCCCTATAGTGATCATTAATTAGCCTTACGAGCCTCTAAGACCTTTCAGAGCCACATGTGAGGTCTTTTGAGGAAGGTGTGATGGAAAATATAACTCACATTTCATTGTATTTACATTGTGGTTTGAACATCTATCTAGAGACATGTAGTCTTACTAGCATTATGATATATGAATGATTTGTAACCAAACAGATGTACAGAAAAATATTTCTTGCTTGTTTCTTCTAAAAGCATTTGCAGCATTTTTTTCTGTCTAAACACATTGAATTCTGGCTTCTAGAAAAATCAGGGTGAACTCTGTCTCTTTGCACTAAATTTCCTACTATTTGAAAGTAAGACACAATGAGGTATATGTGGCAGAAGCCACATGTATCTCACATATACACTAGGTAATAAGAAAAGGTAATGATAAGAATGGTAATGAAAAGAAAATAACCTATGGGAGGTTACATCATTTGCTCGTCACTCACATGTTAAATGATGAAACCAGGCCTTGAATTTGGATCTCATTCACTCTGCCACTTTAGAGACACAAGCCAACACTTTAAGAGTCTTTCAAAATTTCTCCCTATATCCTGATGTCGGAACACTGGAAAAAGTACAAGCATGCCAAGGCCATTGGGCAGACCTTGTGCAAGAATTACCTCCTGAGTTCTCATTTCCTTTTCTTCCTTTTATCACTCTCTCTTTTCCTTTTTCACTCCCTACCTTCCTCGCTCACTCTGCCATTTTTCTTTCTTTTGTGTGACAAGGTCGTGGTCTGTAGCCTGGTTTGAATTGTAGTTGTGTATGTCTACGGCCATACCACCCTGAACACACCCGATCTCATCTGAATTGTAGTTGTGTAATCACAACTCACTGCAACCTCCAACCCCTAGTTTCAAGAGAACTTCCTAGCTCAAGCTCTTTTTTTTTTTTTTGATACAGAGTCTCAAGCTGTCACCCTGGATAGAGTGCTGTGACATCACAGCTCACAGCAACCTCCAATTCCTGGACTCAAGTGAGTCTCTTGTCTCCACCTCCCAAGTAGAGTAGCTGGGACTACAGGCACCCGCCACAATGCCTGGCCATTTTTTGGTTGCAGCCGTCATTGTTGTTTGGCGGGCCCAGGCTGGATCTGAACCCACCAGCTCAGGTGTACGTGGCTGGCACCTTAGCCCGTTGCTAGCTCATGCTCTTAAATAGCTTTAAAAGAGCTGTCCAGGCTGGTCTTTTGTATTCTTCACCATTCTTCTGACACATCAATGGATAATTGTACTATTTATTTTATTTAGTTCAATAGTACAATTAAATATTCAATGCAATGCCTATCAAAGCTCCATTGTCATATTTTAAAGATCTCGAAAAAATAATACTTCATTTTACATGGAATCAGAAAAAAACCTTGAATAGCCAAGACATTACTCAGAAATAAAAACAAAGCAGGAGGAATCACTGTACCAGACCTGAGACTCTACAATAAATTGATAGTGATCAAAACAGCATGGTACAAAAACAGAGAGGTAGATGTTTGGAACAGAATAGAGAACAAAGAAATGAATCCAGCTACTTACCTTCATCTTTGACAAACCAATTAAAAAAAATTGAGTGAGGAAGACTCCCTATTTAAGAAATGGTGCTGGGTGAACTGGCTGGTGACCTGTAGAAGACTAAAACTGGACCCACACCTCTCACCATTAACTAAGGTTAATCTCACTGGATTAAAGATTTGAACTGAAGACATGAAACTATCAAATTAGAAGAAAGTGCAGGGGAAACTCTTAAAGGAATTGGCCTGGGTGAATATTTTATGAGGACGACGCCCCAGGCAATTGAAGCAGTATCAAAAATACAGTACTGGGAACTGATCAAACTAAAAAGCTTCTGTGCAGCTAAGAACATAGTAAGTATAGCAAGTAGACAGCCCTCAGAATGGGAGAAAATATTTGCAAGTTACGCCTCCAACAAAGGTTTAATAACCACACTACACAGAGAACTCAAACGTATTAGCAAGAAAAGAACAAGTGATCCCATCTCAGGGTGGGCAAAAGACTTGAAAAGAAACCTCTCCAAAGAAGACAGGCGCACAGCCTACAGACACATGAGAAAATGCTCACCATCCTTAATCATCAGAGAAATGCTAATCAAAACTACTTTGAGAGATTGCCTAACTCCAGTAAGATGGAGATGGAGATGTCTGTGGAGATTAGCCCACATGACAAAAATCCCCAAACCAGAGATGTTGGCGTGGATGTGGAGAAAAAGTAACACTTCTACACTGCTGGTGGGGATGCACACTGATACGTTCCTTCTGGTAGGATGTTTGGCGAGTACTTAGAGATCTAAAAATAGACCTTCCATTCAACCCTATAATTCCTTAGGTATATACCCAGAATATATCTGGGTATATACCTGGTTTAGGCATATACCCAGAAGACCAAAAATCACACTACAACAAAGACATTTGTACCAGAATGTTTACTGCAGCCCAATTCATAATTGCTAAGTCGTGGAAGGAGCCCAAGTGCCCATCGATCCACGAATGGATTAAGAAACTGTGGTACAGGGGAGGAGCCAAGATGGCAGTCTGTAGCCAGCTTTCTGCAGATGCTCCCGTCCAGAAGGAGAGTTAAAGGACAGAAATTTAGCAAGAAAGTCAAATGGTTTGGAACTTAGCCAAAAGAGAAGGTCAAAGAACACACATCATCCCAGTTGGAGCGACCTGCGACCCCAAGGATACAAATAAAAGGTACAGAGCACATCACCAAGTGGACAGGAGCCCCCTCCCCCATGAGAGTGGCTGGCACTATACGCCATACCTCCATACAAACAAGTAAGCAGAGTTCAGATGTCCTCCCACTCTACCCCACGGGAGAGACCCTCTAAAAACTGGACCTCCTTCCAGGCACTAGGGTGCCTGCCACGGCACTCTCCTGCCAGGCATAAAATTGTATAAAAATTGCATATATTCTCTACCTGCAAGTTGGAACTCCCGGCACTCCCCTCCACTCTCACCCTGAGAACTGGAAGTCTGTCCCCCACGGAGTCCAGATTCTTGGACACTTTCTTGAGGGGTGTGGACAGGGCACAGGCTGTACAGGTCTGTGCTGTTTTCCAGGCTCGGGAGCAGTGAGAAGAATAGTGAGTGGAGAGGTGG